>JACSZP010021720.1:0-16831 GCA_016161895.1 Pinna nobilis
GGTGAAGTATGTCTATTTAATAGGCATGTGGTTTCTATTTATAAAATTTCTTTTTTTTTATCAGCGCCATCGACGATGACATTGAAGTAGATGCCCACAATCAGATGAAAGACCAAGATGATGAGTTTTTCGATGAAGATGATAATTATCCAGTGATTGGCACGTCCAGAGCTTTGTATAGTTTTGAAGGTAAGCTTGAAATTACAGATTTTTAAACCTAGGTTCAACTTCTGGTTAGGACAGATGCCAGTAAACACATGTATCCCATTCAACCCCACAGACTAAAATGCACTGGTCTAAGACAATAGAAAAGAGCATACCATTCTGATATTTGGGGTTGAAAGGGTTCAGATAGGTAGCTACATTTACTTCTATCAAAGTTACATAAATGAGGCATTGACACGTATAACATCTTGGAGACATCAGTAATTCAGATTAAATTAAAGAAGCTCTGAATATATTCTCTATCATCAATGGATGAAAATAACCAACAATGTAAGTCTCTTGGTTTACAGAACAATCAATATGTCCTAGAGACCAAAATCACTGAGGGGACCATTTTGCATAAAGGACCATCCAAAATCAAACTGTTATGGCTATTGAGGCTATTTCGGCCATCCTGCTAATCAGACTACTTTTAACCTTTCACCTAAGCAGTTGCAAAATGAAAAAATTAGGTTTTATAGAGTCATTCCCAATATCACTATTTCTGAAAAAGTACTGAAGGAATCTTCACATATTGCATGGAGGTTCAAATCTGAGTCCTGAAGGACTTGAAAGGGAAGTAGGGGCTGAATGTATTGAGAGAACTCAAATGAAGAAGGAAAATGAACAGTCTGTCAAAGGTCAATTAAATATCTACTGATGGTGGGCCTCTCTACGGTTGGAATAACAAGAGTACAGAGAGTTAATGTAAGCCCAGCCTTGTCATTGTTGTCAGAGTCTGTATACAAAACTTTAACCAAGGCCATTGTTTTTGAAATGGAAAAGATAGATTTTTGATATTTTACATATAGATTTCTCAAGATATTGGGCTATTATTTACAGGATGAGAATTTTCCAGTGATTGGAGGAATTCCTCCTTTTCCTAGATTTTGTTGCAATGTTAAATCTTTATTTTCACCATTAAGTTCCTAAAAAGGAGCCATTTCCCTCCATTTTGACTGTAGTGGAATCTCATCCCTGTATTTAGGGTCATTGTATTTGACCTTAGTAACTATGACCTTTTAGAAAACTTTAACCCTATTTTTAATATTCTTCCTTGATCTTTGTTATCTTCTGTTAACTCTTGTTTACTTTTCATGTGTGAGAAAATAGCTGTCCAATTCCTCATTTCAGCTGGTAATCAAGGCTCTGTAGCGATGACAGAGGGAGAAGAAATGTATGTGATAGAACAGGACCAAGGGGACGGCTGGACACGTGTTCGCAAATCGGATAACTCGGAGGGTTTTGTACCAACATCATATATTCAGTGTCATTTCTACGACCAAGACGAGGTCTGAGAGGGAGCATCGTCGACCTATGGAGCGTTGTCGACCTACCGTGTGTGTTGCTGACTAACTGTGTACTATGATTTACAATATTTCTTGATTTCATGAATCTATGAGAGTGTTTGGTTTAAAACAGTAAGATTTGATATAGTATACACAATAATAACGGAGATCATTTGCGTATAATTATATATTTGCGTAACGTAGCATTTCATGATAATGTGAACGTAAAGTTGATGCTGTCAAGAAAATTAGTCGTATTCAAATAATAAGAGTTGAGATGTCAAGGAAGCGAGAAACATCGGAAAATTGGAATCTTGACAAACGAAGAAATGCAAGTTAATGTAATCAATTCATATGTTTCATTGACGAGTGCAAATGATAGAGGATCAAAGGAAATGACTGGAGTTTGGATTTTTATTGATTTCTTAGTCTCGCCAAGACACAAGAAAAATGGAGAGGCGTTAAGGTCAACTTACATGAAATCTGGCATGCAGCTTCTTCATTTAAACCTTAATACCAATGTCATGAGTTATATCATGATGTTGTAGCCATTACCATGGCAATGAGAGTGCAATTATTTAATGTTTATAAATGTCTGTAGCATCATGTGCATGTATATTGCAGGTCATTTTTAGTTAAGTCTATATGTGTACTAAAACTGAATTTCTTAAATGCTTTTATCTTCTTTTTTTGTTGTTGTCCCAAAACATTATTTTTGCATATGAATTATCTATGATTCTAGACTGCCAGGCACTTTTTAAAAACTGTCAAACCTTTTTCTTTCCCCCACTCTCGCTCATTGTGGATATATCTCCATTCTGAGATGTGCATGTTTTGCAGTTTTCAGCCTGCACTTGGTTTTACATTTCATCATGCTTTCTGATTTTCACCCACTGCAAGTCATTGTGGATATGTTCCTTGAATAGTTAAGCTGTGCAACTACTACTGGTTAATTATGATGGGGAGAATTTAATCAAAACTCATATCAAGGGAGGTAATCCTGTTACGCAGTCGGTGTACCAGACAAGTTGTTTTTTTTGTGTAGGAAAAACCATCATCATCTTTCTTGCCAATTTAAGAACTTCCTTATCATCTAGAATAAAAACATTTAGAATGAGAAAATGTGGTGTGGATCTGTCAACTTTCAGCCAAGATTTCAGACTGCTCATTCCTCTTTCTTTTATTATTTTAACCTTCAAAACATCATGTTTCGTTGACAATCATTGATGACTGCTTGTTACCATGGACATTTGACCATGTGACCTACCATTCATCAGATTCACATCTCATCTTTTAATACGATTGTTGCACATAACAGAATTCTTCTCTTACAGTTTTAGTGGATCAAGTCCATGTTTTGATTTCCCGTTTTCAATTTTGGGAGAAAAATTGATACCAGATTTTCAATGGACACAAAGTGATTTGTTACATTTCTTCTTGAGTGGCCAATTGGTTAGAGCTTTGCACTTTGAACTCAGTCTTTCACTGCTTGTCAATGCAGGTTTGAGCCTTGCTGAAGCCTAAGTTGATTATTTGAGAAGGTTTGCCAGTTTACTTGTGGAAGGCCGGTGGTCTCTTTCTGGGTATACAAGTTATCGGGCCCTTTCCTCCACCAATAAAAACTGGTTGCCACCACACAACTGAAAGATTGTCGAGTGTGGGGCAAAGCGAATACAAAACAAATTTTTCTTCCCCGTTCTTCAAGCGTTAATTTTATTTTTGTATATGTAGGCGTGTCTGTGTGTGCATACATGTAGGCATGTGCTGGAATGGAGGAATGGGTGGAATGGGTGGGTGTGCGCATGTATGCGTGCATGTGTGTGATTTTGGAACAATTCCATGAGCTTAATCCTCACTACTGTATATTATAGATGTTGTGTTAAGTGTCCAGTATGGGCTTGTGGCTACTTAGTACTGCTGATGTTTCATTATGACTGGTCAGATGAATTATTCATACAGAGAGATATCTTGTTAACTCTGCTTTGATAAGAAATGTGTATCAAGTATTACAAATTGTTTATCATCCAAAGTAGTCTTTGATGTAGAGGTGTAAAAAGTATTTCCATATATAATTGGTTTATAGGGTTGGCAAAAACTACTATATATTTTGTCATCTTCCTAACAGTATCATTCATGTGATGTTACTAACCACACCCCCTGTCCAAAGGGTGTTTTTCCTGGATATATCGGGTATAGTGAATTCTACATTGTAATTATGCTCAGTAACTTATTCCTTTTGATCTATTACCTCAGATACTTGTGTTCAATCTGTCTGTAGCATGTATATTAACCCTTTCAACCCTAAGTATCAGAATGGTATGCTTGTCTCTATTGTCTTAGAACAGTCCATTTCGATCTGAGGTGTTGAAAGGGTTAACATTCAGAAGTTGCATACTTGTTGTTAAGAAGTTAAGTCATTGTAGCAACCGTTGATTATATCGGAGTTTCTACCTCACCTTCCCGGGAGGTTGTTATTCAGATTAACATGTGAGGATATATGAGGTATGTTTGGGATTTATAGAGAGGTTGCTATACTTGTACATCTCGCTGAATATCTGGTATCTGAAAGTACATGTATAGTGTTACCGATATAAAACGACCTCATTAGGGACACAAGAAAACCAGTCTTTATAGGGAGGTGGTCTTTATATAGAGGTTGATTTGTACACAACTGGTACTATTGGGGACAGCAGAATATAGTCTTTGTGACCATGTGGGAATATATACAGTTGGTGGCTAGAGTATGTTTTACTGTATATAATATACATTGACATACAGTCAGACCTGTAATGAAAGACCCCACTATAAGAGACCTACTGTCCTAAAAGACCAGACCTATAGAAACCACAATTAAAAATCCTTATCATAAAAGTTGTTTTTATATAATTTTTTTTTTTTATTTCTCTTGAAATAACATAATTCAGTAACAAATCTGGTGGTCTGTTCGGATGAATGATATTGCCTCCATTTTATACCCGTCAGTCTACCAGCTTATTATTATGCACATTTTATCCCAGAAGAAGACTGGACTATACCAGTAGTGACATAGAAGGCCTCAGTAATGATTGGGCATAATTTTCATGCAGGGCTCACCCTGTACATAGCCAATATAGCCATTGACTACTTCTTTTTGAAAATGGCGAAAAAAGTCAGTTTAGGAATTTTCTGGCTAATATTTTTAGGGTCACAACATATAAAAAGATCTATATTGCCTGGTCTCGGAATGATGCAATAACTTATCTGACATTTTATGTAAATATACAATGTAACTTCAAGAAATAAAGGGGAGATGATTCAAAATGTTTGGGAAATAACATCCACAATATTATGTAGCTTTATGGAACATATTCAAAACATCGATTTTGGCTAGTAAAAATCATGCTTGACTAATTGCGTGGCTAAGAGATCGCTGAGTTCAGGGTGAGCCTTGTCTTATGGCGTTAGATGTGATAGATGTGCTTGCTATGTGATCGTAGTTAGACTTTTTTTATACCTGCGTCAGCTTAAGGTGTTATAGCCATGCCTGTAGTTTGTTAACCTTGTTGTACAAATCTAGATATATATATATATTCTTGTTATAATCTATGCTTTTGCTATTTATAGAAACTGTTGTCAGACTGTCTATAGTGATATTATGAATTTTTATTTGCTAAAGTTTTTCTTCAATTAGGTCAGTGACAAGATGATGTTTATATAAATACAATGTAGAACTTACATCAAGGAGACTTATTTAACCCTTTCACCTTTAAGTATCAAAGTAGCAGTCTCTTTTATACTGTGTTAGGACAGTCTATGACAGTCTGCAGTGGTGAAAATGTTCATGCATTTTGGCTATTTTGCCTGTCACATGTCTCCCAGTTTCCACAGATGTCTATCTAGTTTTAAAGAGACTGATGCCCCCGGTAGTATTTTAGTAACTTATGCACTTTTTTCTCAAAAGAAACCAAAACGGTGCTTTTTTTGTAAAACCAGTGAGATCAAATGCACTATTACCGGTAGCTGTACTATTGTTGTGCTTTTAATAATGTGTTGTTCTTTTTTTGTTCTCAATGCTTTATTGAATTCATTCCGTAAGGTAACATATCTCAAAAATTAAAACTCTACCAAACACATCAACTGTGTAGAATTCTCATAAAAATGACATGCATCATGATAAGAAGAATGCTTAGCAGATTTCTCTCCCTTTGCATATTTATCTCCCTTTTCAAATCTCACCTATTTCCTCAACTGCAAACGTGGCTACATTTAACACAGTGTCAGTAAATTCTTTCATTTCATTGTTTCATGCTTATCTTAATGCCACATATATATTTTTTATGAAAGAAAGGAATAAAATACAAGTTTGACAGTTTTCATTCACCACTATAACCCCATAGCAGAATATGCAGTTGTCTCCCCTGTTTCATTAAAAGTAACCATCACTTCCACTGGCTGATTCCCCACAATCCCATAAAGTTGGCAGTTTTATCATGTTTTAGAAATTATTAAAACATCTTGGTTTTTGCTTCTACGCCTCTGAAAATGGTGTCAAACTGTCAGTCCAGGTGATGTGCTACAAAAAAAAAATTATACATGTACAGTTTCATTTCTGCAACTGCTGAAATAATTTTTATTGATCTCTTATTATCCTTCATAAGTATTATTGATTTCCAGACAATAAGATGTGTAAATAAATTTTCCTATTGAAATGAAAGTGTGTAAGCCTTTATCTTATCTGCCTTTATATTTTTGTCTTGGCTTCAGCATTCTGTCCTGCACATCTACATTGAGTATGAAATTTACATTAGATTATACACCCTCATAGTATTGAAACTTGCCTTGATTGTCACATGTTCTGTCGAATGTAAACTTTATCAAAATCATGTACCAATTCTACATACCTTTCTTCCTAGTCCAAGACCATTTTGAATTCACAGTTAACTTTAGAGGTGAATGTTTCATTCATTTGATTCTATATCTTCTTATTTACTGAAAAACTACAAAGGGGCATAACTCTGTATGTATGATCAACCATTGAGGATGATAATGAAAGATTGATTTGTTTTTTGTCATGTTGGGCCCCACAGTTACTTTTCCCACAAAGTAGCAGTACTCTTGTTTCTGGTTTGCTGTCAATGCAGACCAAGAGAATGATGTTTTAATAGTAACGGTTACATGAATTATATGTTTACTGTATACAGGGTTATTTTCGCCCCATGTTATTTTTACCCTAATGCACTCGCAAACAATTACAACCCGATTTAAATTCACCCAGCTCTCCATAATTCTATTTAATAAATTTTCCATTTTGAATTAGCCCACTGACAATTAGGGCGAAAGAGGTGAAAATAAAACGGGGGCAAAAATTCCCTTTTTTAAGTACAGTACACGATCATATCATATCGTCTTATAATAAACACTGGTCATTGAATCGGAGAAATGATGTAACCTACAGTATTCTTGCTAGCTGTCTTCCTTTCAATTGTTCTTAAATGTTTTTATGTCTGGTGTACCCTCTGTCAATGTGTAATTTGTATTCATTTAAAAACTAAACTAATATCTTAACCAGTCAGATATTTTTGTTTAATGGATATAGTCATTTTTTTTTTTGATATGCATGATTTTCATTGCCATGGAAACATGCCTCATTTTCATTACCATGGAAACCATATGAATTTTGGTGCAGATAGACGATTTTATTGATATTACTCTAAACAGATGATTGTGTATCACTTCAGTAACCAACAATGTAACTACTTGTTTACTTTGGCGGGCTGATTAGCTAATATACGAGTGTTTACTATGGTACTTACTACTGGTGTTGCTAAATAATAGTTATTCATACTCAGTGTAGTAGTACAGTATATTCTGACCCCAGTAACCACACCACAGACCATAGTAGACTGCTCTGAGACAAACAAAAAGAGCATACCATTTTAATGCTTGGGGTTGAAAGGGTTAAATAGTAGGAGCCCTCTCCTTACTTGTAAAAAGTTACAGGATCCAGGTTTTATTGAAATATTTTCCTGTCTCCAGAACAACTAATTTACAACCATCAACAATGAAATGCCAGCTGTTACATTGTACATGTACAGAGACGTGCAAAAAGTATCCGTCACCCTAATGACGCAACTCAGACGTCAAAGTGACGAATACTTTTTGCACGTCTCTGTAGTATAGCCGTAATTGGTAGTCTTAAATATTCTTCTTAAATGAGTGGATTTACAAAATCAAATTTGAAATTGTAAGTTCTCCTGAAATAAATTCACAAAACTTAACGGTATTCTTAATGTGTTCATAAATTATGGGGAAATGTTATCTGTCTATAAATAGACAAATTAAGACTAAAGTAGCTCTAGGCCCCTAGTCAGCATTGCAGATGGCTTCATATATTAGGAAAAGACTAATCGTTTGAACTACGGTAGTATTGAGATGGAGTGGTCATTTAAGTTTACCGTCAAGGTTTGCCAAAAGAATGGATGCACATTGGTATAACTTTTTTTCCTTATCAGATAAAATTAGTATATGGAACAGAGTATGTCAATTTATAAAATACACTTTAAACTAATGGTATTTGGATTTTCTTTAGCTTATGGTTTAGAGAAAATGAGAGGGGTGGAGTAAGTAGATTTCTGGTTTTCTTTTCAAATGTGTTGAAATACTTTGGAAGGAAATCTTGTACAACAATTTGCTGAATATGCAAAACCTTAGTCCTCCTCCTGTAATTATAAGACTGTACTATTTCTTCTTGCTAGAGTGAGTAAATGAATTACAATTTTTCTTCATAAGTATTAAACCAGGTTCAGCAATAATTAATCATTGTTTCTAGTATAGTGATTCTCTTTACTAGTCTTAACTAAGTATAATGTAACATAGATATCTAAATTCTGATTGGTTATCTTGCCTCTTTTCTTGAATTCTGATTGGTCATAAAATAAGCATTTTGTCTGCAATCTGATTGGTTAACAAACATGTAATCTTGTCTGAAATCTGATTGGTTAACAAGTATGTATTTTTAATTTGTAAATATATAAATATTATATAGATATATGTGTATGCCAGAATCTAGATATGATATTTGACACTATTCCCTGACCTTGACATTGCTGCCAATTATAGAAATTCTAATTTATCCAGCAGGGATAGTGCCAAAATGTTTTTAATGATGAATTCATCTTTTTAATTTCATTTATACAAATTTTGTGACCCTGAATAATAGGAGATCTGACTTGCAATCAACCAATAAAATATTTAATAACATGACTTATCATTGTTATTATTATGTACAATTTTTTACCATGTTTGAAATGGTTTAAAAGTAAACAGTCAAGCCTTATTAACCCTTTCACCTCTGCAAACCATAATAGACTGGTCCAAAACAATAGAAAAGAACATACTACTTTTATATTAAGGGGTGAAAGGATTAATCCCAATTCTTCACCTTCCAGACAAAATTACCTTGCAACACAGCTTTCCATTTGTACAGGTCATTATAGAAATGTAGTTTCAGTAATCAGGATGCTACAGAGGGGCCTCCGTGGCTGATAAGTTAGGGTGTTTGACTTTGAATTGAAGGGTCAGGGGTTCAAATCCCGCAGCGCCACTCCATGGATGGCCATCCCCGTCTTTTGGATAAGACAGTAAAAACTGAGGTTCCCTGTCACAGTAGGTGTTGGGACGATGAAGAACCCTATCTGCTCTACGGTCAGCAGTGCCTAGCATAGGCAAAATTTGTTACTCTTCACTGGCACACGGTGACGTCTCCGTATGAGTGAAAGATTATTGAGCTGGACGTTAAACAACAATACAACAACATTTATCCAGACAATTTGTTTAAGAATGAAGGTGTCCGGATTTATGAAGGTCCAATGTACTGTTATACATTGTATAAAGGAAAAGCTGTCAAGGCTAATTGATTGCTGGCTGAATTGATGTTTTATGTCCCTCTTAGAATCATTCACTAATATGGAGACGTTATCTTATGCCTGTGAAGGAGGACAAATTTAGCCTATGCTTGGCACTTATGGCCGTAGAGCAGGGAGATTTATCTAAAAGTGCTGCCACCTACTTGTGACATGGGACCTTGGTTTTTTACTTTCTCATCCGTAGCAGCACCACTTAGATTCGATTGGCACATTAATAGCTGTAAAATGGACAACAAATGAGTAAAAATGATTTTGCCTATTTCTAAAAAAAAAACTGAAAGCAATGTTGATGGGAAATGTCTAGTAGAAATTCCTGGAACATAGAACAACCATATTAACATGTATTATTAAATCTTTATTGATACTACTCAATAGATTGGTTAGAAAATTGCAAATATATTTCAAAAGTGTATGAAGCAACTTTATTTCTTTATTTCATTCCTATACAAATATACAGCGCATTTATACGGTCATAAAATTCTCCTCACTCGTCCCATCATTAACAACGACTTCTGTACAGCGACCAAAAAAAAAAATTTCATACAACTTAAAATACAGTTTCAGTATTACTCGAGTTTATGGAACAGCACCCTCGTACAAAAAATTTAATACCATTTTCCAAAACATCCAAGCATAGAACAAATTAATCATCAACCATTCAAATAAATGTATTATGCATTTTCCAAGCTACTGAGGGGGACAAAAGTTACACTTCAGGATTTCATGGTTTGTTTTCTGTATTGATCCTAACTACTCGTTGACTGTTCTTGATGCAAACACTCCAGGGTCTTGGAAAAGGTGACAAACTTTAGGTGTGTACGTTTATATGACATGTTGTGTAAATCTAGTCTGATACAAGTATCAATTTTCCAGTTACCTAAGTAGGACTTGATATATCCCTGTCCCTGGCCAAAAAAAAAAATCATTTTCATGTATCAGGAAAATGCAAAAAACTCTTTGAAGCACTAGTGTATGTATTCAAACATTTAAAATATCCCTCAAGGAAAAAAATTGTACTTATAACCCTCCAGTCTTTTCTACCTCAGTTTAGAGATTTACCCTGAGACAGACAGCTTTTTGTTTTTGTCTATGTACATTTTCACAAAAGCCCAGTTACTACTGAATAGACATTGACATTTCATATTCTTCTGACATTACATCTGAAAAAAAATATATAACATGAAATGTATGGCAAGATAAGAGAAGCTCAAAAACTGTAACAATATCGGTCAGGTTATCCCTCTCAAGTGATCCATTAGTGATCTGAAAGTTACCCTACACCATTCTGGATTAATTAATGCTCTTTGAATCATGAATCATTCATGAAGGGTGAATCTTCAAAAAAAAAAAAAAAAAAAAAAAGAAAGAAAAAGAAGGAGAAATCTTGAATTCAAATACAAAAGATGAGTGAATTTCACAAAATGATGCATCATGGTGGAGTATGGTGAAGATTCAACTAAAATCTTCATGCCATATATGTACATGATTCAGACATGGTGAATCATATCTCATGAATATTGAATGATGAATTTTTCACCATGAACTAACCATTAAGGTAACGTGAATCTTTGGTATTGATGATGCATGAGTTCATATCATCATCAAAAGAAAATCATCCCTCCCAAAAAATAAATAAAATAAGCTAACAATAAGTCTGAATGAGGATAAAGCTGCACTTCTGATACAGTATGTGATAAGCCTGACACAGAAACAAAGCACTCGAAAAATTTTGAGGGGAAATATTGCCTAAAAGAGTTACTTCCCTTTTTAAAATAAAGCTTCAGCATAAACTCAGTCTTTGTAAAACATTTTTGAAAATAAATCTGAAAATTAAACTATGCAACAGGCAGTTATTTGGCAGTGTTACTAGAATTATCATGGATATATGTTAACTATGGACATTTTTAATATAATAATATAAAATTTATCATTTTTAAAATAATGAATTTACATGGGTCTAAAACCATCTGTACGGAATATTGAAATGTCTATAAAAATGCTTCACAGTTACTTAATTTATATTGAAAAGGCAAATCATAGTTCTACTCTAGCAAACAAGAACACTGATGCTCCACTATTATAGACCAATCATGTAAAGACAGGATGAATAATTATGTGTTGGAATGTCAATAAAATGCTACAATTTTAATAAATATAACATCAAGTATCAAAATATCATAGTTACAAGCACAAATAATTTGTTTTCACAAGTGATACTCACAAAGTCTTAAGATGAAGTTGCTACACATACACAGGAAATGAAAGCAGTACTTTTGATGAGAGTAAAGATTGCAGAGTTACATCCCTTTACAAATCTTGGCAGCCACAGAAAAAAGGGGTCCTTTTTTTAATGAAACTCGGAAAGAGATACCCCAAACTATTTAAGTTTATCTTTGTTAGATATCAATTTCAAAGTGATGGCTGTACAGATATTTTTAGTTAAACAGACATTATCCTGCTTGACGCACTGTATCAACACTATCAAATCTAGTTCTCAGATTTCAATACATCAAATTAAGTTTTCAATATTAAATCCAGTTTTCACAAGAAACTATCAACTTTAGTATTCAAACTTGATAGAATGAAAGCAGTTTTCAGGTATACATCTATTTCACGCACGGAGATGAGAAATAAATGGAAAAGTTTGTGGAATAAAGCAAAAGAGAGAAAGACTAGGATGAAAGTAACAAAGAAAACTGTGAAATGATACATCATTACAATAAGAAAGTTTACAACATCAAGAATATATCTTACATACAATGAGAAATACTGTCATAAACATGTAATCATTGTACATGCAGTACAGTCAAACTTGTCTATAAATGTCATTCAAGGAAGCAGAGTGGCCTTAACATAAAGGCGGCCCTTCCACAGAGGTACATGTTTTCAATTCTTGACTAAGGTAAATTTTGGAAGTGGCTTTTGAAGGCAGATACCCTTGACTTGTACAGAGCAAGAATTCAAGGTAAGTTTGATGGTCGAAGTACAGGACAAAGGCAGCCTGTACCATGAATTCAATTTTGTGTATGGAAACACCGGTGGCATTTCACTCCATCCTCTTTGGTTTCTTTTATAATTGCCCCTTTTTTAAAAGAGTATTTTGCTTACACCCCTATACTGTGATACAGGACGTCAGATTTTACTGTCTCATCCAAAAGGCAGGGACAGCCAACTGCAATGGGACTTGGGCTCCATTCCTGGACCTCACAATTGGAAGCTGAACATGCTAGCCACTGAGCAATTGTGGCCCTGGAAAAATCCATGTCTCCCCTAAGATAAAGCTCAGATTTCCTGTTAATTCTTGATAAGATTTAAAGTCTCCCCATGAGACTGAAAAATCACCCCCATAAAAAATGTTTCAAGGTTGGCAAGTCTGAGAAAGGTCAGTTTTGAGGACAAAAATATTTCCAGTTCAAAATCCAAAATTAATTTTACTGAGAAAGACACACAAGAAAAACTTAAGCCATCAACAAAAAAGTAAACATAACCAAACAAAGATTTGCATTTTGAAAATGGAAAAGGAATAACATGGCGTTTTCATATTTACAAAACATTTCTTGAAATGAACAAAAGCTGGAAATAAAAATAGCAACAAAAACTTTAACAAAGGTATAACATAACTTAAAAGTAATAAAACAAAATATTGGTCAAAATTGTGAATAAGGGAAGAAGGGAATACTCCTCTCCATATATGTGTTATGGGGTTATAAAAACATTTATCTTGTCTCAAGATGTTCATACACTCGTTTTTAATTCTTTGGGGGCACATTGATATCATAGAATAATCATTTTCAAAGAAGTTACAGAGACCAGGAAATATCTGAACTACAAAACTGTACATAACATGTATATTGGTGACTTGCTAATAATATCAACCAGATCTGCATCAGGGTCAGGAAAATGCTTTATTCTTCATCTGTATCAGAGAGATGCGTTGATTTACAATTAATTCAGAAATACACTTCTTCCCTATGTAGTGACCACTTACAAGGAATCTTGTGCGTATAAAATCAACTGTATAATTCACCGACACCCTTTATATGTAGCCGCAGAAAAAAAGTGAGTAACAATTGGTCATATTCACTGTTTAACATCACAAATACTACATTGTAAATATTGAAAAAAAACCAAGAGGATAATCACATTATCAAATTTACATTTGCAACAATATAACATGTACCATGCATATCTGATGCTGAGATCTAAGTATTCATATTGTGTAGTTCATTTTAATCTAACTTTTCACAGCAACTTAACCCTCTCACCCCAAGTATCAGAATGGTATGTTCTTTTCTACTGTCTTTGACCAGCCCATTTTGGTCTGTGGGGTTGAAAGGGTTAATTATAGGGGCAGTAAATCTATTTTTAATATCACTTCAACGACAATTTCACAGAAATAAACTGTAGTAAAATGGTGTTTACATTTTGAAATGAACAACCTTTTTGTTAAAGACTATTCTTCTGTTTTGCTTAACGCCACATTCAACAATCATTCAAGTACATGGTGGCGGCCAGTTTTTATTGATGGAGGAGAGAACCTAGTTACACATGTATGGTATTGTTGTTTAATGTCCCACTCAAGAATATTTCACTCATATGGAGACGTCACCGTGTGCCGGTGAAGGGCGACAAATTTTGCCTGTGCTCGGCACTGCTGGTCGTGAGTAGGGTTCTCTAACATGCCAACAGCTACTGTGACACGGGACCTCGCTTTTTACTGTCTCATCCGAAAGACGGACGGCCAACCACGGAGTGGCGCTATACAGCTCGAACCCGGATCTTTCGATTCGCCTTCGAACATGCTAACCACTTGGCCATGGAGGCCCCAGTTACACATGTACCTGGTAAGAAACCAGCAGCCTTTCACAAGTAAACTGGCAAACTTTCTCACGTTATCAACTTGTGTTCCATTGAGTATTAAAGAAGTAAGAGACCGAGTGGTTTAAAGTGCTATACTCTAACCATATGGCCACAGGGGCCCTTTTGATAAAGACTATAAAGTGCACTAGGTGCAGTTTGTGGTAATAAACTGTCACCATTCTAACACAAAAATAAGTAATGCTCAAATTGCAGTACTTTTAATGATGTGATAAATGAGAATTAATATTGTATTCAACATCTACGGTGCCACAACTTCTAGTTTCAGTTCTACTGGGTTACTCTTTTCTTTTGAGTGCATACAGGATTTCTTTTATGGGTTAGGTTACACAATATCAGTGGATTTGATCGGCAGAACTGTTCATATCACATTGAGAAGAAAAATGAACACGTCTCGCCATAGCATCACAAAACAAGAGGCCCAATGGGCCTATACGGCTCACCTGAGCAACAAATAATGTGTGATGGATTACAATTTCTTTGCTCATGAGAAAATGCAATATCAAAGTTGCTATAGCATTTCTAAGAGTACAGTCTCAAAAACGCAATAGGAAAACTCACTACAGTAATACAAAATTTGATATAACATACATATCAGCCACAATAAGACAATAATAATCTAATAGATATTTGTCCAATCAGAAAAGGCTGAGGATGTGTATCTCACCAGAGTGAGACATGAGTTATCAAATATCATGTGATATGTACCCAAGACAGGAATGAGGAGAGTTGATAAACAATATTACACATGATAAAGTGCTCAATAAGGCAGTTATAAGAAATACGCAACATATATATCTTTCTGTCTCAATATAGCAACCAGCAAAAAATTAATATCTTGCAAGAGACACAGCTGTCTTCGCATCAACAAGTGGATATTTAAATCTCGATCAGAGCAACAAGAAAATAATCTTTTACACCAGCAACAAGACACTATTCATACCATAGCAAAAGACAAAAAAAAAACACTGAACAACAAGATAGCATGTAATTCTTAAGTGTACAAACAAAAACACATTAAAATACTCTCATCATTAACACATTTGCTTCAGCAAAAAAACAAAAAACAAATAAACAAAAAACTACAAAAAGATTTTCCCTTCAAATACATGAGCAACACATATATACAAAGATCAACTCTAACAACATCAATAAGAAGACATGATACATGTACTAGAGTAACGGACACATGCTAGTTACATGTATCTACAGTAACAACAAGACATAGCACTATTACCACAGCGTTATAACAGCACGGACCTCTCAATACAGCAGCAGACTTAGTGAGACTGTCACTATAGCAACAAGAGGAGATAATACATTTACTAGAGTAACAGACACATGATAATTTTCTACAGCAAAAAAAAAAAAAAGACATAGCACTATGTTATAGCGTTATAACAGCACAGACCTCTCAATACAGCAATATTTCATTATTATTGCGGCAACAGACACACTCAGACTGTCACTATAGCGACAGGGGGAAAAAATAGGTCACTATAGTAACAAGATATATCACTCTTACCACAGCAACACAGAGACATGAAACTCCTACAACAGCAATATTTTATTCTTATTGCAGCAACACTTACTACAGCAACACAGATATGATAGGTCACTGCCGTACTGTACTGCCTGTACTACGTACTGCCTGAACGTGAACGCGAATCTGTCACATGCTGGGTAATTGCTATATATATTGGCAAATACTAAGCCATAATACAAGAGGAACTTATAATACATAAATGAACAACAGTAATTAAGTCTAAGGATGAAATACAATTGAGAGGATGCAATAGCATAAATTTTCTTGGAGTTACTCCCCTTTGTCGGCCATCTTTAAGGTTAGCATGGAGTATTTTGTTCATAGTTATGCCAAAGTTGACAGATTTGTATGACTGATTTTTTCTGATTTTCACCCAATGACAGTATTTATGCATGATAGAAGGTACAAGGAATTGTGTCAGCATAATATGCAAGGAATAACCCTTGTATGGAGAAATGTCATCAGATATATGGTTGGTTTATGCATAAAATGTTCTCCATTGGCGTCAAAGATGGCTGACAAAGGGAAGTATCTCAAAGAAAATTGATGCTATTGACACCTATCTATACATGTAAATATAATGTCAGTGTTTACATGATTAAAACTTATACAAAATAACATCACAGTCGGAGAAGAGATTGTTGTCTATGTTAAGAATTTAAATATTAAAAGAGTTCCTAAAATAATCCGCCAAGACTACATGGCCTTGATTCCTAGTGCCTTCCGAGTATATTCATACACAACGTAACTTATTCCTACTGCTGGAATTACTTTCATAAAATTGGGTACAATCCCTCTGTAAAGTCCCGACCATCCGTCATTCTTCACTATCTTCCAGAAAAGTCCTGACATGGTGTCTGCCTTTGTACCTGTTAAATGTACAGAAATAAAAAAAAAATATCAAAATGCACACCACAGATGTACACAAGACAAAATAATGAAGAGATTTTGAATATGGATGAAAAATATGTTTATGATGGTCTGTTGGTTGCATTTTTGTTTAACATCAC
>JACSZP010021732.1:0-11606 GCA_016161895.1 Pinna nobilis
ACTTCCTACATACAATCAACTTCGTTTATAACGAATGCACCGGAACCATATATATATAAAGAGGCTTCCATGTTTCTCTACTTGATTGAAACCTTGTGACTTCATTGAGATAATAATAGGGACCCTAAGTTTTTGTTGTTTTATTAAACAGCAATTCCCGGTACACCAGACTATAAACAAGATAATCTGTTATTGTCATATTGACGCAGAAGTGCTCAGCTAACGCTTCCACACTTGGCCTCCATACCATTAATCCTCTTTAAGAATTGATATCTTCATGTAGTTTCCGTTTTATTCACTTGTTGTGAAATGGACACCATCTTATTGATGTCACAACAGCTGAGGACCTTTCCGTTCTTATCCTCTTAATTGATGACCTAATCGATCCTCGAATTGGCCATACAGCAGAACAACAAAGTTAGCTGTACTCTGGCGCATAAACACATTGTTATGAAATTGAACATATATAATTCAGTAATTATGGGCGTCGGAATGAGTTATTTATTGAGGTCTTTCAATTACAGTTTCGATGTATCATAACTTTTATTGTAGAGGGAAATATACAGATCAATAGGCATATAAACACCATTGCATTTATTGGTTAATGATGAAGCTTGATCAATGAGAATACAGTTAAGCAACATTCTAACAAAAGTAGACTTTAAGAAAGACGTCATAAGTGAATCTGGTTCTTGACAACTATGAACCACTGCTTGTTTATAATAGTCGTACTACAACGAATCCTGACCTCTCATGATCATTATGAAGTACATGTACTGTAAAAGGTTGAACGAACCAAACCCTTGTTGATAGAAAATTCTCGAAATGAAGAACCAAACTGGATAATTTGTACCTGCATCCAAAAGTGTATCACAGTTAATTTACGCGCGAGTTTGCATGGATTAATATTCATGGAAAAGCAAATTAAGCGGTGTAAAGTAACCTTCGGGTCTTGATCCCAAAGGTCATTTTGTTATATTTAATGAAATTTTCAACCCTATGGATATCCTGGGATTGCTAGTCACAACAGATTTGGAGGCTAATCAGACTTCCTAATTATTAAGTGACTGACGAAAAACAGTCGAAATAGTGAGATTCTTTCTTTCGGGAAGTTAAGATATTTAATGTGATACTCAATCTATCGGCAATAATGCGAGGCGATCTCCTCAGTGATGTGGATTTACTTTTTTAAAACATCCTTCAATGTAATTTTATTTTTAAATGTCATGAAACCCGCTACTTTCTTTCTTGAGGGAAATATTTAATAGCAATATAGGTTTGTTTTTTAGTCGTAGTAAACTGTTATTAAAAACATATTAAGTAAACAAATCAACATGACACATATGTATGAGGACGAACATGTGACAAAAAATAATTAATGTCTACAAAATTCGTCAAGACCTGTCTTATGAAAATTCACGAAAAAGACAAGTGCATTAAAATATAACTAATTAAGGTGACTGACTTATTTACAACAACAGGTTCCTTCATATGAACAAAAACAGGCATCAACCAATATAATTAAGATTCAGTCTTTTTGTGTTCTAGAATATCTGTGTATATATACATGTGTTAATGAATCGCTCTAATACAACACGTAAGAGGTTACGTGATTGTTGATCAATGAATTGTTCCGAATAGATCTTGAGACAGGATCGTGAAAATGTTACCTTGCGTTTAACCCTTTCATTGCAAAAGATGAAATAAATCTTGAGTAAGAAAAGATCTTGGTGAGTTTGTCTTATTATTGTTTAACGTCCCACTCACATGTATGGAGACGTCACTGTATGCCGGTGAAGAACGAAGACTTTGGCGTATGCTTGGCACTTACGTATAAGGTCGTGCAGCAGGAAGACTTTAAAGTGCCGACAGCTACTGTAACACGGAACCTCGGGTTTTCTATTTTAATTAGATGGCGCAGAAATCTTTTTCTGTCCTATCCCTCTTCAACTTACACGTTCATTCACTTTTTCAAGATACACCAAGTACACTCTTGCATCCTTATAACGTATTTAACTGAATTATTTCCGGCAGATTGATGAGATATCCAAAAATATATACGAAAGGCTTAAGTCATATCATGGGTCATTAAGTGCAACATCAGTTTGTTGTGATCAGATGATCGCTAGTAATTACGAGTTTTGTTTTACTCATGCCAGCTTAATGACGATCACTTGTTTACATGCACTCATTAATCGATAGCAGGAATTTGTGCATCGTTAATCGATGTAGTTGAAAACATATTCGTATCTGATGCAATTTCTTTTCAGCCTATATTTATTTTTTTTTCTTCAAAATCTACCTACAGTCTAACCTGCCTCAGCGACCGACTGAATTCAATGACATCTAACATTATGAGGCACAAATGTATGGTTTTCTAAGGGCCTTTTCCTATACAAACAATCTGAAATAAGTGCTAACTGTCCTATGTGATCATTCTGCTCATTTCCTTTACTTTTATATAATTTTCCCCTAGGAACAATAAAAATAAATTGGACAATTTTCAAATTCTGACCAATCAGAAGCCTCGGTTTGTCAATAAATAGCAGCGACACCCAAACGGTTGACATCGCAATCCCTTGAAACCTATAAATACCGAGTTTCATCAAAATCAGACAATTTTGAAATTTCGACCAATCAGAGTATTTGGTTGGTCTAGACGCCATTTTTCTGTGACATCACATACATTATACACATCTACCAATCTAAGCCTATAAACTTATCAAGTTTCGTTAGAATCGGACTAGTAGTTTCCGAGAAAATGCTTCGTAAAGTTTCAACCAATCAGAAGCCTTGGTAGGATAAGACGCCATTTTCTGTAACGTCACCTACATTGTGATTTTGCATATCTACACACTTTAACCTATTATCAAATCAAGTTTCATTAGAATCGGACAAGCAGTTACAGAGAAAAGGCTTGGAGAAATCCCGACCGACCAGAAGCCTCCGTTGGCCTAGAAGCCATTGTTTCATGACATCAAATACGTTGTACACTTCTACACACCAATACCTATAATCATACCAAGTTTCATTCGAATCCGACTTGTAGTTTGAGACAACTTCATCACGGTATGATACAAGAAAAAAAAAAATAAGAAACAGAGCAAAAAACATATGTCTCTCCAAACTTCGTTTTGGGGACATAATTTTGAAACTTTGAAAAAAAAAATTGACGATTTTCAGATTTTAAAAAATTATACAATAAACTCGTTCACAACTCGTCATTCCTGTCTAATATTCACGTTAACGACATAATATGCAATCAACTTCTGAACTGCATATTGACATCAACCATATATAATTCAGAATTCCAATTCAATTCTTGTATTATCTCAAGTTGTTCAATAAAGTAGAGAAAAAAAAAATCAAAAACATATTGTAGTATCTACACATGCATGGATACACTGTAATTTGATATTTAAAGAAAAAACTTCACAATTTAGGCGTATTTGATCGTATGTAAAAATATTTTCTAGGTATATAAATATTCCGTTCATCTTTTAGGCCTTCACACCATAAAGATACATGTGATTCTTCACCAATATCTAAATTACATAAAGAACATCGCTGTTCCACTGCAGCCGATTCTATGCTTTGTATTATTCAAGATTATACGGCGCAATTGTCCTTGACATTATTATTATCAATCTATCAAGTTGATTAAATTGTATAACTAATTGACATAAACAATTATAATATTATTTAGCAAATTACACATTCCTTTTTCAGTGATTTAGATATGGAAATTATCATCAGAGAAAATAACATAAAACATAGCCGCAGGTGTGTTTTAAAAGATCTACCTGTCATTGTAATATCTAGAAATATACAGGCCTTTAGTTGGAATTTAAAATGTCGTCAGTCAGGTAAGCAAGACCTAATTAGACCTCAATGAAAATTGAGGTTTTATAGGCTCCATAATTTTCATTGTTGTAAATTTAATGTTGATTTTCAAAAGAGGGTTTTTATTGTTTCTTGTACATGTCACAATTTTGTTCCGGAAAACGAATTGGTATTTCCAAGTAAGATCCGGGAAGGTATAGTATAGTTTATTAGCCTTTAACCTTTCGGTCGATCAGCATAACGAGAATATATAACAATTACAAATACATACACATGTAATACATACAAAAGTTGATCATAGTGGAGAAACATATGGAGGTATGGATATATAAGCTGAAATACTAAAAAGTACACTTAATTCACAGATCTACGTTTCAGTGACGTAACGTCACATTAATGAGAACTGGCTGACAGGTGTTTCACTTATTGTTTATTTCTAAGCGGTAGTTTGTGTAAAGATTGACGCTTTATTGTATATATGCATTGTCCTCATTAAGTAATACAAATCGAAGGCACCTTCGCTACGGCGGCTCTCACGTATAGTGTGTGAAATGAAATTTAAGACTTATCGAGGGATATTCGAAGATCGAATTCTTAAAAATAGGAAAAGTTCCGAATGATACCGGTCTTAACATAAAAAGACTGTTGCAAATCCTTAGTGGATCCAGCTGTCCGGAAGGATTCTGCTTCCCTGTTGGCATCATGCCAAACCCATGGATATGTTCAATGGACCCTCTCTAAGTTAATTTAAATGTCGATGTCAGTTGAAAATATGATCTTGGTCTGACTTGCAAAAGGCAATCACTACTAATGGTCATGAGTCCGAATACCATGCGACATCCTTTTTGAAAGGACCCCAGAGCGTTCAACAAAGATATCGACCATAAACATTCACAGTGAGGATTCTGAGCGTTCGTAAACGCATCCCTGTATGAATACTTTATTGTCGGGCCATCATCTGATTCAGAGATTACGCAGATTTATGTAAATATTATTTATTTAATTGTTTAGCACCATGTGCATGAATATGTGCATGACGTGGTGTTTGTCCCCTTGGTATCCTAAGCTTTTCTCCTATATCTTTTTATACGCATGATACATGCACGTGCTTAATTAAATATAAACAATAAATTTCTATTTATTTCTGTTTTAAAACCCCGTGTTTTTTTTTTAAGTCACATGTTCTGCAACGTGTTCCATTCAGATTATAAGGCAGTTCTCCACACACTGATTTTTACAAAGAATGACTCCGATTATGAATTAAGACGTAGGTGTGACCGGTCCACAGGGGATGCTTGCCCCGCCTAACTACCTGATCCCACCACTGGTATATCCAGATATCCGTGTTTGCACTAACACTCGTTGTTTTGTAGCCTTTTCGTTGACCGTCAAGTCGTTTCCTTGACCTTTTCATGTACATGTATATTAATGTGTGGTCTGAATAAAGGGTTAAAGAACCCTCCCTGCACTACGGCCTTAAGTGCCGAGAATAGGCAAAATGTATCGCTCTTCATTTGCACACGGTGAAGTCACCATATCAGTGAAAGATTCTTGAGCGGGACGTTAAAACAACAATACAACCATCCGACCAACCAACTCAATGCTGATGGTGTTATGCGAGCTGGACTACTCGCCAAATTGGCATTTGGGTGAAGCTGTGCTTCACACAAACAAATGTATACAAATTAAAACGTCAATACATAGTTAAATAAATCAATCGGACACAGAATAAGGAATTATCAACAACAATAACATCACTGTGATTCAAACAAATACCAAAATCGGTAGGATACGAAAATATTTGAATAATTATAACTCGGACATAACAAATAGTTGCGAATGGGAAGACACTAGATGTCCAGCGGCCCTGTTAGCATACTATCAGCAGGTAACACGACAAACAGATATAGAATTGAGATTAGAATAATTATCAGGCGTTAGGACAAACATCTCTATCTCTATCTCTATAGACCAGAACCTTGCGCTTACCGTCTTTAGTTCGAATCCAGTTACAGCACATACTAATTAACCAAATAAAGCCCGCCTGTTTATTTGTGGTAGATTGATGTCTACACAAGTCAAAACACAAGACACAATATTATCGAAAGGGTTCGACTTGAACGTTCCAACATTACTCCACGGTCGACTGCTCGCCTTAATACCGGATGATTCAGGGTTCTAGCATCCAAGGGAAATAACTTGCTTTCCCATCCAATAAATAAAAGTGTTTTCCTAGAGGACGGAAGGCTCATGGTTGAAGTTTTCGAGAGATGGCTATTTTCCTGTCAATCGGGCATCGGTCGATGACAATCGAGGTCACAGGATATCTCCGTACCTTAGCATTCCCTCGCTGCTCATTGGTCCTAAGTACCAAACAGTAATGAAGATTCAAAGTGAATCGTTACATTCTTGATATAAGTGAAAGATTCTCTAGGGAGGAAGGGAGGGGCCGTTAAACAACACAGAATGAAGGGATATTGTCTACGAAACCTCAAGATGTTTGTATGCGATACCGACATATTCTTTCAATAGATATCAGTGTTTAACTAGAAATCTGAAATACGGTTTCTTTATAACTTGCTACGGATGCATCATTAACCCTATAAACCCAAAGTATTTAAATTGTCTGATTTTTTCTTTTGTCCCAGACTACTACATGTACATGTAAATTGTTGTCTGCAGTCTGGAAAAAGGTTAACGACTCAACAAAGAAAAGAAATTGTGATTATGAAAATACATACTTGGAATGCAACTATTAGATGAAATCTCAAAATGAATTTATTTTATCCAATGCCACTGTCGTAGAATGCATTCTTGGAGGAAGAAAAAAATTTTTTTTTTATTGTTTTCCACAATGTGAATGAATAAGGTGAGATTCTAAGACTATCTCTTTTCAACTTGTTTCATTTTAGAAAACTATCTATTAGAGGATTTACGGTATCCAGACTCAGATCCAAGCATAAAACACTGATCACCGTGGTTACCGTGCTCGCTTTATTCTTCATATTCTTCAAAGTATATCATCCCAAAAGACCCGAACAACCAAAAATTGACACGGACGTTTATTCAGAAATGGACGAAAGACTGAAGGAGATAAATATTATTTCACCGGAAAACAAACAAAATGCAAGTTTTGAAAATATGTCAGAGAAGCCAATATTTGAAAACTTGTTGCCAGTCGACATTGTTGGTGATGGTTTAGGAGACGACAAAGTAAAACATCAAATAGCAAAATATGCTATTGAGGAGCACATTTCTGCTGTTGGAAATATTCAAATTGCCCAGCCAGATTGGCGGGATATCCAGACTATTGGGCGTCAATAGAATATGATATTTCCTTATTCACTTGTCCTGGTAGTAGTTATATATAGATACAAATTCAGATGTATTTATATCCATTTCATTGTACTTTTATAGAGCTCTTAAGAGAAGTTAATTTGATATCATTATTTTTATCATTATTATACGTTGTTGTTATGTTTTATTTTCTCCTTTTTTTGTCTGTCAAAAATATATATAAACAGATGCAAAATAATAATGATGACAATATGCATATCGGTGAATACAAGACAAACTTACATACGAGACGTATATCGGGATACGGCTATGCTGTAAGTTTTGTATGTACGTAGGTTAGTATGTACAGTAACTCAAAAGTGAGTCATATAATGTCATTTTTCTATCGCTTTCTATGTTAAATAACTTTTACATAAAAAAAATATCCTGACTCATATATATATAATGAAATCTTGTGAAAATATGGACATTTGTAGGAAAGTATATTAGCTGTCTTTCCAAACTGGCTTGTCTGTTTCAGTTTCTTTTAATGAAAACTGCAACTGTTTATAAGTGACAAGTGAAATCTGGGGCGTCATTTCCTTCTTTGCTTATATTACACGGCGTCATCAAAATACTTGTTGTAAAGAAAAATTATTCCTTCTCAGAGATAAAGCTTCAAAGAAATGTAAACCGAAAACCGGATTAAAATAAATTTCATGTAAACATGTGAAATTTTGAATGAATTAAAGAAAACATTTATTTGTAACAGTTATTGAAAAAAAAGTTCATTTAGCATAGACAGCAATGGGAAAAATAAAATTATATGACTCATTTTTGCCCAGTTACTGTATGTATGTATGTATGTATGTAGGCCTCTGTATGTACTTATATGTAGGCCTCTGTGTACGTGTGTGGATGGGTGTGAATGTACATGTATGTGTACAATCGAGATTTTATATTTCATTTTACTTGTACAACTTGTTAATGCAATGTGTTTCTGAAGAAGTTATGATCTATATTGTTCTTTTCAATATGTAACCTGGAGTCTAACATGATTTAGTTTTGTTCCTTTCTGTTATAGAACTTAACTTTCCGGAAACTAACTGTGTAAATACTAGCTAGAATAAAATATCATTTAATCTGTTTCAAACTTGTAATATCTAAATTTCAATTTTATTCAAGTGGAAATGTAGCATGCATATTTATAAAATCTGCACCATTTACGAAAATATTGTTGATGCGTTTAGCGTACAAGATTTCATTTAATTTGCGGATGAACATTACGTTCTGGTTCTTAATGTATAGAATAATCGCCCTTGAAATGCTATGCTATTATTTTCTCATGAGACAATGTACACACCGTTGTATACAGGACAATTTCGGACTTAAGAAAAGTCGGAGGTGGGATCAGATTCAACTGCGGATTAATATTTTGTGTCTAATAATCAAAAAGTCATATTAGTATATCTGGCGAGAATTGATTTTATTTTATAGATCTCGTACAGGATTATGGAGAAACTGATCTGGTCCAATTTAATGATTTGTTTCCTTATTTGTTTATATAACAATCATTTTGATTATATATATATATATATATATATATATAATATATATATATGCACTTTTGAATGTGTATTTTATATGTATGATTAAAAAGGGTAGGACAGGGGACCATTACCTGTAGATGTTTGTCTGGACATTTTGATAACCGAGTGTAATTAAAGATTAATGTGATATCAAAATAAATGTTTAGAGCGAACTTTTTAAGTCTGAGTCATTAACTTATAGCGATTTACTGTTTTTGAAAGAAAGGTGGAGTTGCAAGGCAAGGGAGGTAATTGACGAATTTACACTGTTCGTATACATATAATATGTAGGTTATGCCTTCGCTTCGGTTCAAACTGATGTTTGTATTAACTATTTTAACTAAATTTGAATAAGGTTGTGTTGGATTTGTCTTTGTATGAAAATAAAATACATAACACTCAAAATCCCCATGTTTACCCATATTCACTGTCAGCCTTGGGTTGCTCTTCATGCCTATGGATAGTTCTTATAATAATAATCAATAACTTTGGAGGCCTCCGCGGCCGAGTGGCTAACGTGTTCGACTGCGAGCCGAGGGGTCCGGGGTTCGATTCCCGCAGACGCCACTCCACGGTTGGCCGTCCCTGCCTATCGGATGAGACAGTAAAAACCGAGGTTCCGTGTCACAGTAGGTGCTGGCACGTTAAAGAAGCCTCCCTGCTCTACGGCTGGCAGTGCCGAGCACAGGAAACATTTGTCGCCATTCACCGGCACACGGTGACGTCTCCATATGAGTGAAATATTCTTGAGTGGGACGTTAAACAACAACGCAACAACAACAACAGCAATCAATAACTTTCACTATAGCAACTATGAATACTCAAAGAAGGATAACTCTTTCTAGCTAGAGGAACAAGTTGTCAATTTTGATATTTTTCTTTTTTGTTTGTTTGTTTTGTTGTTGTTTAACGTCCCACTCAAGAATATTTCAAACACCTACTGTGACACGGGACCTCGGTTTTTACTGTCTCATCTGAAGGACAGTGATATTTTTCTACTAAATAGGCAGTTTTAGGACGTGTCAACACCTGAATACTTTGGTTTTCAGTTATTTCACGACAATGGTTGCCATTTTAGCATCTTATATATACATATAAGTACAGTGGAACCTCGCCTAATGACCTCCTGACGTAAGAGACCACTTTACTAACTCGAACACTAAAAACATCAAAACTCAGTCTGGCTATCACTCTTCAAGAATATTTTAACCTCACTTAAGAGACAACTTAACTAATCAGATCAGGCTTTTGAAGTTTTAATAGCGAGAGTTTCCATTGTGCATAGAACCGACAATTTCTGTATACATTTTGCGGCCATTTTCACAAGAATTTTACGGTAAAAATCACTCATAGTCGTAAGTGTATGAAATTTTATTATTGATTATTTGACAAATGTTAATTGTAAATAAATGAAGATAGACACAGTCTGACGAGTCTGATGATTTATTCAAATCAAATCCCATCTCAATTAGTCAATTTCATCGTAAAATGTACAAAATGTGGTCAATTGAAATATCTCTAATTTACGATTCCCAGTGATTTTGATCGGAAGATTTTTTGTGAAAAGGCCCCCAGTCATGTAATAATCTAGATCTGTTACTATTTCAATTTTTGTCAATACACTTGTTGCAAATACGAAAATTATATGTTTATCATCAAGAAAATGTAATTTTTGTTTTCAATAGAAATATTTACTACAGCGCCTTAGTATACATGTGATAAAATCCATGTATTTATTTCTATTTATATGTTAATATTATTAATGATGACTTTTGTCACAAGTATAAATATAACTTTGAAAATGGATTTTTGTAATTGACTACCACGATTCTGTACATATGTGATAATGGGTACTAAATTTCATTACCCTGTTGTGAAATACATGTGCATCCTGTTTTATTGCCCAGTCGTCATATTTTGTTAATTGTATAGTTTTTTTTATTGTTGCATGCGAGAATCTTTCACTTATATTGAGGCGTCACGTGGTGAAGGGTTGTTGTATGGTTGTTTAACGTCCCACTCAAGAATATTTCACTCATATGAAGAGACGTCACCGTGTGTCGGTGAAGGGCGACACATTATGCCTATGTTCGGCACTTATGGCCGTAGAGTAGGAAGGGTTCTTTAACTTGCCAACACCTACTGTGACAGTAGACCTCGGTTTTTACTGTCTCATCCAAAAGACAGGGACGGCCAACCGCTGTTGATTTTGTCAATGTACGTGCTCGGAACTTATGACTATTGATTACTGAGCGTTCTTCATGGTGGCGACACCTACTGTGACACGGGAACACTAATTTTAATGTCTCATCCGAAGGACAGGAAAAGGTAGCCGAGTCGAAGGGCGAATTCGAGCCATAGACACCACGATCAGAAGGCGACCATGCTTAACACGAAGCCGCGATCATCATAATTGGATCCCGTTGGTCATGATAACGTCCGTGTAAAGAGGTGTCATATATTTCATAGCAGATCCGACTAAATGTACGAGATGTTATACTAGATTCGATTAGATGTACTAGGTGGGACCATGTTTATTTCTGAAGAACCCCCGCTGCTCCAATACCGGAAGTATCGAGAATAGACCAAAAATTGCAGCCGTCCACCGCCAGAAGATAAATCACAACACAGCAACACATTACTAAATGATTTCTATCCCTTCGAAGAACAAGTCCCATTGAAGGGCACATCATACGCCCGCCGCCATGTTTGATACTGGAAAACATTGTTATGAAGTTTGAAGAAAATGAGTTTTTAAATAATCAAGTTACTGAACATACATTGCAAAGTTTACAATGAAGACAACTGAAAAGCTGTAACTCAAGAAAATTATGCTGATACTGAAAAGGTTCAGAAATCGAACTCATCAAATCTTTCATAGTAAGTAACAATGTTATA
>JACSZP010021735.1:1543-13693 GCA_016161895.1 Pinna nobilis
ATTTGTAGCCCTTCACCGGCACACGGTGACGTCTCCATATGAGTGAGATATTCTTGAGTTGGACGTTAAACAACAACAAAACAAAACAAACATAAAGTGTTTTTCTGGTTCTAGGGTTTACTGATCGCATGTAGTATAGGTGGGAATTAAAAAAAACATATAAATGCATGATTTTATCTTTGGCAAATTTTATAAGAATAGTTTTATGTAATTTCGTATACTTGTAGTCATATTTCAAAGCGAATGTCTTGATATATATTGTGATTATTTCCAGTTGAAGATATGCATTTTAAAAAAAAGAAGTCACATTGATTTAATTTCCTCCCTCTGATTAACTATTCATGCGTAATATATATTCCTCGTGGAGGGCGTGTTTAATACCCTTACGCCTCCGCTGAAAATTATTCCGCATGTAGTCTATCTTAAAAAGTCCCATAAAACTTCCAGACTAAGATCAATGTTGGGTAGTTATGTTTCAACCATGAAATATCGTTCAAACAGTATTTTAGGAAAACAACGCAAAACATCTTCATCCCAAAATGGAGTCGAAATTTAGTGTAAGAAATATCCGTAGCAATCAATCCTGGGTATGTTTGTATGTTTATCTGTTGTTGGTTCAGTTACATTTATAAGCCTACTGAATAATTAAATGGTCAGTACTAGTCAGTCCTGGGGTCAGTGCTCCCTGATTTTGCTGCTTATATCACGTCTCAGCATACGTTGCCAAAACAAACAATGGAAGCGTGACGGAACTGAAAGTAATCAATTGAAAATGAGGCAATGTTAAAAGTATTCGCCGCACGGCATACATATACCCGGAATTGAACGTAGCAAGAACAAGGTATAATCGTAGTACATACAATAAGGTAAGTTCTACTCCTATGTACATTTCATGTATATGAACTTACAAAATGATCCTATATACATGTATATATAGAGAGAGAGAGGTTTGTTCCTTATATAACACGTGCAATCCATGTTTGCGCTCTCATTACAGAAAAACTGTTCCATAGATAACACATATAATAGGATCTGTTTGTTTTAAACATGTGCTAGGTTTGTTTTTACCAGTAGATGTGTTTAATACAGTTTGAAATATGGAAACAAAGGAATACTGGGACAGTATCAGATTTGTCCTTTGGTAATGAGTGCACAGATCATTGGTCTTTCAATAAATTATTCAGGGTATTAATTTGCATAAGTTAGTCTATGGTTTGTCTCCTTGAAATCCCCAGGTATAGATATATTGCAATTGACTTTTCAGTCACAAATTGCGTTAGCGCTGATGATATCATTCAAAATCATTACAAACAGCAGATAATCGTTTAATTTATAACAGTGTGTGTATGTCTAGGTAGATTTGTGTATGGGCGAATTTTGTCTTAATAATCCCTCTGGTTATTGATCTAAGTGCGATTATATACTTAATGTTAAGTATAGAAAAACGTTTTAGAACCAAAGGGATTATTGGGCGACTTAGGTGAATGACAGGATTAATGAACGTCACGATTCTCTGGTTTTTGTTGTTCAGTTAAATTGTTTTTATTATTGTGCTTATCGCTTTTTACACAAACAATGAGTTTAGAGATGTGTTTATTACACCTTGATCTCATAAACAGTAAGTATAGGAAATCAATATCTAAGTCATCTTCTTAGTAAACAACTAAACAAACTACAATTTGGTAAGGTGTCAATCTGAAGTCCCATTTTGAAATACAATAGCTGTAAGTGAATTTGATTTTCTCGTTCTGACTTTGCAAAGCTCGTACTCATTAATGAGTCGATGACATTTTTGAATTAGACCATATTTTCCGCCGATTCTTCATTTGCGAAAAAGTGCGTTTGAACCTAATTTAATCAAAAAATCTATTACCATTCGTTTTACAACATGCCGGGCTGAGAAAAAACTTTACATATAAATGTTATCAGTTCTTTACAACCACCAGTTGTTTATCTCAATGTTCGTTATAGGAATATTTGTACGTAGTTTTCTTACTGATAAGTTTTTGAACAAGGCTATCAGTACTCGCCACTTATATAATATTTTCGCAAATTTTACGGTTTGTCAATTACATTTTACCTTTTTTTTTGGCAATGATGTCGATCCGGTTAATTAAATTGTGAATCACCTCAGTTGTCCTTTACCAGTTAATACGAGAATTGATTCAAAATTGAATCTGACTGTCGAGACAAGGAAGTCGTGATCATTAACAGGGAATGCTTACTCTTTCGTTACATCTGGTCCCATCTCTGTATTTTCAGAGGTCCTCGTTTGTCATACATTGATGGAATTTATATCTTGTCTCCTGTTAGGATTGTTGATTCATTACCGTCTACGATTTCATCCTACACGGTTCAAATAAACTGCAGTGAAGTGCAATCACAAAACTTATACAGAAAAAAAACAAACTCTTGCTCCTAAAAATTGAAAACCAGGGCTAGGCACCATAAAACTTCAGAATTTACTTAATTCTGAGAATTTAGTCTCTCAGCCAATCAGAATTAAGGATGAGCTGGATTTTAGAAGCTTTTCAGACTTAAGTAAATTCAAAAGTTTTATGGTGCCCGGCCCAGATCTATGGTGAAATAAAAACAAACGTAGACAAAAAAAAAACCAAAACAAACAAACAAAACATTTATGCAAACATATCATTCATGCGTTTTGGGAATTGACATATTCACCATTATACTGCACTTTATGTTTCAGATAATCAATAAGAAATCACAATGGGACTGTCCTGTAGCGGGAAAACCGCCATGGTTTTTCTTATCATCCTGAACACAATATTTATGGTAAGTAATTAAACTTATTATTCATTTGAGAGAAAACATTTTTTTTTTTAAATATGCAAAGAGAAAGACAGATATACTGACAAACAGACAAACAGAATGAGTGATTGCAGACGGACGGGCAGGGAGGTAGGCAGACAGTCAGACAGACAGACAGACAGATAGATAGATAGATAGTCAGTAAGTAGATACGCATGTATAAACGAGTGAACTGAAGCATGAATCTGTATCTAGAAGGAGAGACAGGTAAACAGTAGAAATATGGACAGGAATATAGACAATATCATTCATATTTCGTAGCTAGATATACATGTATGTTCCCATGCATAGAGTTACGATTTTTTTTTCTATTTTTAGTTGCTGGGATTGGGACTACTGATTCCTGGTATTTTAATGGTAGCAAACGTCGATCTGATAGATGACAACGTGAAGCCATTACTTCAGCAACTAACATTTGGTGCACTGAATGTTGGTGACCTTGCCGAAGGACTCTCTATTACATTGATTGTTCTAGGTTGCTTTGTACTAATGGTCGCTTCTTTTGGAGCGTTTGGCGCATGTTGTCAAAAGAAACTGTGCTTAGTCATTGTAAGTATCAAATACAATTATCTATTTTTAGACAGGTTAACTTTGTTAATTCTATTAGACCCGAGGGATAAAACTCTTTTATATGAGCTTAATTTGAGTCCATAAACATATTTTGTTGTTGTATTGTTGTTTAACGTCCGGCTCAAGAATATTTCACTCATATAGAGACGTCACCCTGCCGGTGAAGGGCGATAAATTTTGCCTATGCTCGGCACTTATGGCCTTAGAGGGTTCTTTAACGTACCAACACCTACTGTGACACGGGACATCGGTTTTTACTGTCTCATCCGAAATACAGGGACGGCCAACCGCGGAGTGGCGCTACGCGGATTCGAACCCCGGACCCTCCGATTCGAGGTCGAATACGCTAACCACTCGGCCACGGAGGTCCCCCATAAACATATACTATATACATAAGAACTTCAGAATATAGAATATTGTTCGTTTGGTTCCTATAGTCATGTAAAACAGTACACAACTATTTAATTTTCAATAATATTAGACGCATGTAGATTATAATCCATATTCTAACAAATGTACTAATATTACCAAAAAGACTATAAACTATTAAGTAGAATTAATTAATCTACATTAATTATAAATGTCCATCACTGTGTTTTACACCAATACATATGAACATGAATATTTCAATTTCATGAAAGAAGTCTAAAGCATCAGCTATAATTATGAATATCTTTGAACTCTTGAAAATTATCGAAGTAAAACACATACATGTACTTGTCACTTTTAACTCATTGCAAGCAAATTTGGAAAATGGCTTAAATTAGAATTTTTATGAAATCAATAAATAATTCGATTGTAACATGGCGTCTGTTGCTTTAACCATTTAATGTATATACATTAAAAATGTCCAAAATAAGAGAGATATGACATGGCAGTCCTGTATCATCTTTTGACAGGTATACATGTATCTAGCAGCGGCCTGACATCTGTCAAGGACCCCTTATATAAAAGAAACGTATATGATTAGTATATACACAGCTGCACGTTATCCAACATCAGCATGGTATTTTCTTTCACTGGTTTTATTATTTTCTTTTTCAGTATGCCATCATTGTGGCCATTTTCTTCATTGCTAAGCTGGTCACGGTCATCCTGTGGTTCGTCATGAATGACAAGGTACAGCTCTCCTGGATATAAGGCTAATAGAGAAAAAAGATGATGCAATTGTTTGCTTTCAATATGTTTGCAGAATTGTAAAATTCTTGTCTTTAACCGAAATAATCAATTTTATTATACTCTAGTGATATAGATGTGCAGACCTTCTTATATAGTACTAACAAGCGAACATAACTTTTTTCTACTCAGATTCAGACATGGATGAAAGATCAACTCTTAACCCAGCTGGCCAATAATTACCAGCAAAACGATCTGACGTCACATGAATTATCAACAGCCTGGAATTACTTATTCATATCCGTAAGTATCTGATAAAATGCGGGTTTTGCTCTTCGTCTTTTTGCCTATAGCAACAACCTAATATACTCAAGTATCTACATTTTACATGCAGAGAAAAATCGTTTGTTTACTTTCATATATACTGGTCGGGGGGCAGTAACCGGCATGGATCTGGATACTGGACACTGCTTGAACCAGTTGCCTGCTATTGAAATGCTATTTCGGCAATTTATAAGATAGCTACCGACTTGGGCCAGTGTGTAATATTAAAATCTGAATTACTGCCAACCAAATTCAAAAGTCTGCAGTAACAGTTAAAGAGTCTACTTCACAAACATCCAGTAGGTAAAATTACGTAAAATCAATAATGTCAGGATAACTGGATGATAAAAGTACTCACATTTAGCAAACAATTGCATTATTAATTTTCGCAATATCTTCGATTTTTTTTTAGCTATCATGCTGTGCTGTAAATGGCGTCACCGGAACTACGAATGATTTTGATACTTCCGTATGGATCACCGGAAGTAACAATGGCGGCAAGGAAATCCCAGAATTCTGTTGTGCAGGAGTCGATGCAAGTAATTATGCGACATATTCAAATGCTGCTTGTACGGATACAGTGACAACAGGTTATTACACGACGGTACGTCATCAGATGAAATGACAACGGTTAAGTGGTGTGATAACCTACATATTTTACGTTTTTATTTGTTTTGTGTTATTTCTTCAGTCAGTTGTTTTTATCAAAGTGGTAGATTTTTCGACCAATGTAAAGTTCAAATTGAATTTTGAAATTATCCTAAACACTCTGTTTTTCTGTAAAAATTGGGAACGCATTTTCTGTCATAAATCTATTGCATGAAAAGCATTCGAATCTAGTGATACTGCTTAAATAGCTGTTACCGTTAGGAAAGTGTCAGATGCACCGAATTTTTGTTGTTGTAAATCTGTTTTCTTTCCCGCACATATCTGCCTCGATTAATATTTATAGAGGTGCTTTTTATTCAACAGATTTGAATGCATGTACTTATGAAACATGATATTAATAAATATCATCGCAAGCTTATGACATTTACCTACATTTATTCAGGGATGTTATGACGCTGTTTATAATATACTGGATGCCTACAGTACGATATTCATAGCTGTCGGAATCAGTGTCCTAGTAATAGAGGTAAGATTGCAAATAAGCTCCAAAGGAGTCCTGTTTTAATACTCCCTTATTACATTCGCTCCTAGTCCGTTTCCAGTTTTAAATAATACAATCACCGAGATACAGTTTTCCTCCTTGAAATTGAGCTGTATCTGCAGGTTTTCATACGTCATGACTCAACTTTACAATAAAAAATTACATGTACCAGATTTACTTATTTTGCGAAAAAACTCATTTCGTGTCAGTTTTTGTCCACCTTGCCAACGGAGGTATCATTATAAAAGTCGAACCGTTCACTGAATGTGAAACTCGAGTATTGCTATTTTTTTTTTTTGATACAACATCTACACTATTCCTTTCCAAATTTTTACTGAGACTGAAAAGAATTATCTTCGCAATGTTTCTTCTATGTTCAATATCTTCATGATTTTACTCCCTTAATATTCAAACGATAATCCTGATTTTAATAGCTTTACATTCAGTTGAGCTATAAAACCTGATAAGAACCAATAATATTATAAACGAAACAAGATGAAGGGGGCACCGGAACAAATGGAATGTTTGGGATATGTTCGTTTATATAACGGAACAAATGGGAAGTTTAGGATATTCGCCTCTTTTTACCAAATTACTTGACCGCTATTTCAGATTTTGGCCATTGTTGCCGCTGTGGTTTTATGTAAGCAGACAGGAAAAGTTGACGATTGCTTTGAGCGTTAGCTTTGAAAGAATATGTGAGATTTTAATATTAAGTACACAATTGTTTATTTGTTGTACTTCTATTATCTATGCATGTTTGTAAACTGTTCTCCTGCGCATCACTGTTGTCTTGGTGTTAAATTATCATACAGTTACTAGATAGGCTCACCTTAGAGGCTGACCTTGGGAGAACAAGCTTTTGATGAACAACATGGATTTAAAAAAGCAATAATTGATTTTGAGAGAAATTTATTTTAAAAAATATAATACTCAGTCGAGTCGGGGTATAATTTTCACAATTGAATTCATTTCTGTGCGTTGCCGAAAGTTCGAAAATTGTCCAAGATAAATCAGAAATTCGTGTTGTTCACCTTGTTCATTTTTTCCAGATTCTCTTAGACTAGATTTTTATAGATGAACCTTCAATCAATCGGCGATAAACAATGATTTATGATAAGTTAGTCTAGGACAAAGCAGAACTTTTGTGTCTCGGCTCTACTTTGAATACAATCGCGACGTAAATATTCAAAAGTTATCCAATACTCAGAGTAAAGTTAAGAGAAAATATAATGCATGAATGTTACACGGAATTTGCTTTCACTTTCTTTTTATTCTCGCCGTATATCATATATTCATTTCTATGGCGTTCTGCATGAATATTGATCTACACAAATCTTGCATGTAGAATGTATCTATGATTTTAAAAGCATGACTAAGGATAAATTGTTGATTAAGGATATGAAAAGTGTCATTCTTACTAATAGATTCGTTCGTTGGATAAAACAGTAGAGCAGAGGTCCGGTATGACAGTAGGTGTTAGCACATTAAAACGCTCTCATTGTACAGAATAAAGTCGTTAGTCGACATAAAATTTCTGGAGCTTGTGCTGCCAACACAAATAGAATGATTTATGAAGTGACATAAATACTACTCAAAGTACAGCAACAATAGCCGTGGCAACAATGTTGATATACATTGAATTTTATCTGTCAAGTATCATTACCGGTGCCCGTGCAAAAGCTCTGAGACATATTTCTCCATTCTTCATTTGTTATATTCAACAATGAAAATTACCACGGAACAAGTTGGTAGGCCTGCAAATACATCGCTAATCAGTCCAGAATAAAAGCAAACTTGTATCCTATAGGTCAACCTGGAATGTGGTCTGGAGGAATAGTTTCTATTCGACTTTTTGCTGCTGACAGAGAATTTCCTTAGCCAAGGGTTCAAAATGGTTAAATTGAAGTCATCACTTAGAAAGTGTTTTGGTAGCAATCATGAGCTAGTTGATCAATATGGTATATCTAAAACAGATGATGAGGGATATGTTCCTCTTGTCACATACTAAATCCCGTCCTTTTTCTCGTATATGAGCATCACCAAATGACTTATTCCTCGTATTCGAAAATATGTGACAGGGCGCGTGCCATGCTCGAAGTAGGAGCTGCTTACCCTTCCAGAGCACCTGAACTCACCCCCGGTTGTTGGTGCGGTTCGTGTTACTCTATTTTTGGTTTTACACGTCTTGTTTTGTAGATTGCTGTTTGTGTTATTGTCTCTTTGTTCTAACATGCTGACAATGAAGCTCTTTAAAGTTCTCTTGAGGAATTGCCACATGTTACTTCCCCTTGATGATTTTTAATACGGGATATACATAGTTTTATTAATTTAATACTTAATTGCGGTAAACACTATGTGTTTGTGTTAACTCACTCTTCCATAAAAATGCTTTCTCGCATGTTTATCAAAAGAAAGTGTCGCTTCTAGAGGGCTCAAAAATACATAACTTGAGTGTTTATGGCGTCACAAAAAAGTTTCTCTAACACCTATGCATTTGTACTCTCGGAATTGGCGTCCATTCCGGGTAAGATTTTTTTTATTACAAAACCCTGCACATTCAGGTATGGGGATTATTAAGTAAATTTTCATCTTATGTATTAAGTCTCAAAATTACCAGTTAGAAAACACTTAAAATTTCTGAACTTTTCTCTTTTTTCAGCTGTTAGCAGTCGTGTCGGCCATTGTGATATGTAAAGTTGGAAGTAAGACAGGAGATTTATCAGATGCAGCCAAAGTCGTGTGATTTGTCGGTGCAGAAATTTGTGTAACAAATATTGAACCATAATTGTTGTTGATCATATCAGTCATATTGAGAGAATTTCGTGAACAAGACTGTTGCTGTTGTAAATTTCAATGTTGACACGATGCATGACAATGATACTTGTGCTGGTTTATCAAATTACTTCGGAATTTATCATCCAAGATGGCCGACTACAAAAATGGCTCGGATCAAAGATGTAAATTTTTATATGACCAAATAATTAGTGTCGAGGGTTTAAACATGCAGTCTAATCTGTTTTAAGAGACCGTCCATGAGAAGGAGCAAAAAGGGACTCATGTGACAGGTGGTCTCTTGATTCAGGTGATTTATTGGGAAAAACAATTTTGGGAACCACTCATTTAGGTTTATAGACAGGATTTTTTTTTAATTCAGTGGGTTATTAAGGCAGGTTAGACTGTAATTACATTACAGATTACATTTCCCTGTTTAAAACAGATTTCCTAAGAACTAAGTTTTTTCTCTCTGTTTATCTTATTGTTCTTTAAAGTCCCTGTCAAGAATACTCACCTATATATAGACGCCGGATACAATTTGAAGGAATCATACATTGACGAAAAGTCGACACACAGTGTCATTGAAATGTGGGCTGCCATTATTGTCCTGACGCTGTATATTAGCACGTAGGCCGTCTTAACCCTCCAAATCGATGGACAAAAAGACCAGTCGTACCATAGATGAGAATCGAACTTCAACCCAAGTCTTAATTTGATGACACTGCCACTGAGTTTTGACTGGTTGCCGGCATTTGAAGTAATTTATTTTGATTTGATATACACTAATGAGCTTGTTGTCTGTACCACTTCATGATATTTCTGTATGAGCAAACTTTTACATTGAATAAAATTGTTAATTGCATCCTAAAAGAATTGTTTTTCTTTGACTTAATTTTCTAAAGAACAAAACTCTGGACTTATTTATTTATTTATTAAATAGATATACTTCAGTCAAATCTAGTCAGAGAGTGCGTCTAAGAAAAAGTGCAAAAATTGTCACAAATGACAGATGGTCTCTTGATTCAGGTGATTTATATCAGAAAAACAATTTGTAGAACAGAAACTTTTTAGTCACATAAGACAGATCTCTCTTGTTCTAGTGTGTGATATCAAAATTGGTACTTGATACCTTTATCTTTTATATATGGAAACGACAGGCAAGTAAATCGGTCCATTAGGATTGTATTTTAATGTTTGTCACAGGTATGACCGAGTAATGAAGTACATCGATGCAATCAACTTTCACAAGCTTTAAAGGTAGGAAATAGAAATATCAATAAATTGTAATGTTACCCATGACACAATGTAGATTTAACTAGATTAATTATTTCTCTCACCCCGAACGAAAAGACCGGTCTATATACCCATTCTGAGATATATCTCTCTCGAACCCGAGCATACTTGTCTCTAATCCTCTGATATCTTATACCATATATTTGACCTAATTTTGATGTAATTCGTCCACCTGAATACAAAGTTTGAAGAAGATCTATTTACATGCGTTATTTGGGGTGAGAGAAAAATAATCAACCATCACTTTGCAAATCTTTGACACTCGGGTGAGATTTTCCTGTCACTGTAAATAGAGTTGGTAGATTTTATTTGTCACATTGTACTGACAGTATATTACTAAAGTCAGTGGACAATCCCTATGTCTAGTTATGTTTCGACTGAATAAAAATTTCTCCTTCCCTGATTAACAGTACAAACTTCCGATTCACTTTTATTACCATCTTCAATTAAAAACGTTCATGTGCGAGGTGATACCCGATAACGTTTGTGCGGAACTAATGTTTCTATTGGTGATGAAATGATGCAAGAAAACGTTCTCCAGCGCTAGCGTCACTTCAGGGGGAAGACAACGTAGAGTTACGTTCCATTACCGTTGGAGAGACTAGTGCCTCACAATTGTTTACGGTAATCACGTAGTACATGAATGTTTCCATTTTGTTTGTATCAAATCATTTGTATTTAACTCGTTTCGTTTCCACTTGCGATGAAATACGTAGGATGCATTGGATGTAACATGTTTACTCCTCTGTATAACTGATATTATCGGGCAATACCACCTCTTGGTGTGGGTCTGTCTTTGTTCAATATTCACCAAATTTGTATATTGTCTTCTCCTCTCTTTTGTGATTGATATATTGTATCTATGATCATCATATCAATAATCAAATTGGTTTAAAAATCAATTTTCAAACAAAAATTGTAACAAAACATTTATTTTCAACTGATACTACATGCCCAGCATGGTATGAAGTAACGAAATGTAAAAATAGCTCTGAAAGACAGTAAATCATGTGAGGACTAGTCACAACTACAATCGAGGACAATGAACAGTCAAACCTCACCAACCAACGCAGGAGACCATCTCACATTAAAGACCATGAAGATCTACATTTTGTGCTGGCCTATTTATTCTACTCTTGCTAGGTCACCTAAATAAGGTTATCTAAATTCATCCAATCTTATTCAAGAAAGTAGTAAGTGGTATAAATAGCGAGTTTCCATTATACAGTAGAACCTCTCTAATTGAAGATAATATAGGCTTGAAAAGTGAAAGACAGACTGGATTTTGATGGTTTCAGTGGTTTGATTAGTGAGGTGGTCTCCTTCGTGAGAATGTCTTTAGACGAGGTTGCCCTGTACTTCTTATTTCGTCATGTAAATGAAGTTTCACTATTGAAATAAGTTTAAAGCCCTTGCCATAATGTCATAATGTATACAGTAGATCCAGTTGTATTCGCCAGAATCATATTTCCACACATACTACACGCAAGAGTACTTATTTGCGAAAATATAGTTCTTGCTTAATGTACTAACCTGATAATAACAGAATTATGCCATACAACGTTAACTTCTTAGCTAACATGCACATGTTAATAATATAGTGATAATTGCATAAGTATTGCACCGACCAAACCACAATTCCTCGAAAATTTCGGGATTTATAGTAATTGACCCTCCTGCGAATAACAATATTTTCCTTCTTCATATATCATTATGGATCGTGTATTAATGATAATAATAATGACGCCAAACGTTTGTCCAAATTAAATTATTACGTTAAATCGATTCAATATGTTAAACGTGTTAAAACAAAAATACAAATATCAACAACGTGCATTTTAAGTGCCTCACTTCAGATACATGCCGACGAAATAATCTTCCTTTAAAGCTATTTTCTGTAAAAGACTCAAGAGTTTACAAATTAAAAAAAGATAAACAAATATATAAATAAATCACAGTATACAGAGAGTATCCGAGTGAATGGAAAGTAACTTTCGACCGGAATATAGATTTCTCCGTGGTAAAGTTTCTCTACTGAGATATAACATATCTCGCTAATCCTCTGACTGCATCATTGACTTCTTACACTG
>JACSZP010021742.1:0-16844 GCA_016161895.1 Pinna nobilis
TATATAATTCAATGAACTCTGTTTGATATTGGTATTTTGACGGAAACGGTCAGCTAACATATAACTCACGTAAAGAAGAGACAGAAACAAATGATCATAAAAACGTAACATGATTACGTTTTACCTGTATTCTTTAGGATAAGATATTTCACCTGTCATTTACGTTACCAATGACAGATTAGCATATATACTTAGTTTTAGTGTCGGAAATGATCTTTCTTGCCCGCCCTCAATATAACATTTAAATAACATCCTTTTACATATCCATTGACATTTTATAGGAATTACTGAAACAGAACAGGAATGACCTAATTGAATTAGGATAACATGACTAATGGTGAAACTCCTGTCATGTCGATTCTGTCCCATGTTATGATAAATATGTATATATCTTTATCATGCACGAACATATATGTAAAGTTGCAACGCTACTTGACATGCGAAGACCTTTTGCGAACCTCTATTTTGACTACCCAATCATTATGGCTTAATTATTCATCATGGCATTTGCGGTAGTTTTCTTGTCACAACTACTCCGCCGCACGATACATCTTCTTCTGTGAGTACATGACGGACAGCAGAAATCAATTAGCGATACATTTCACAAATAAATATCCCCAGTCAAAGGCGTAAGGCTATAGCGTAAACAATAAGGGAAGTATATCTGGGCATCGATTGGTGTTGATCTTAACGTATGTCTATGTAGCGATCGACCATTCTATTTATCTTGTCTTTTATACATTTTTATATTTAAAAAAGGGAGAATCAATTACAGAAAAAGTTTGAATGAATGGATATTTTACCCCAATTACACCCAACGAATTATTCTCTCCGATTTGAATGTAGAATATTTATTGCGAAATTAGTGTTAATATCAGATTAAGCATACATGTATATCAAATATTTACCTGTCTTGAACAGAAAAATAATATTATTACTAAAATTCTATTTACTCTAAATTTTTACTTTATTTAAATAGATTCTTAGAAAATGCAACACGTTTTAACATCTTCCTTAGAAGAAATGAATAAATGTTCAATATGACAAATTTATAAAACGAAAAATCCTAATGAACTTACACAATATTGACATAATGAATTAAAAATCGGTTTGATAAGTGTCTCAAAAACCTGACATTAGTTCCGGATTAGCCGCACTCTGGTTCCGAAATTAGTATACAACAGTCATGCCCATTGTAGGAGAATATGAATGATTGACGCAAGTAAAATTAAACAAAATATTTGTTATATAATTCATATAACATGAACTCACTTTCAATGAAAGTGTGATAAAACGTCAATACAAAAGAGTCGACCATGCGAATTCTCTCTTAATTGAAATTCTACATTACGCCGGACTTGATAAATAAAATCAAGATTTGCGTATTCTTAGATTTTGCCACCGATACCAAACGTGAAATCAATTTTGTTTAAATATGATCTTCCATATCTAACAGTGTAAAGTACATGCACACTTTTTTCAAGACAATGAAAAAAAAAAGTTCTCCTTTCTGTAAAATGAAATTGAATGTTACTTGGTGCGGTCTTCGGGTTTGTTTGATTGTTACATTTTACACGTGTCTTGTAACATGTCATTTTAATTCAATTCATTATTTGGCATCAGAAATCTGATTAACGATAAATCTTAATATTCATTAATTCAGTCCCTATTTCTCAGCGTACATATGCATATGCGACTGTTAGAGGATTGCCCGTCTATTAACAAAATCCTGACTCCTACGCATGTACTTATAGCATAGCCTATACTAAAAAGGGCCATCATAAGTGTTATAAACAAGAACTCAAATTTCTGTAGAAAATGAGTGACATGTAAGCATATCAAACAAATTTTGTTTTTCATAGCCTCGTAGTCATGCTTACAAGTTGACTTATCATACCCAGTTCTGAAATCAAGATAAGTGGATTAAAGACTGAATATTAGGGTCAAAACAAACTTCCAGGCCTTTCTAATTACAGCAAACTCTTTCAAGTTTCTTGGTTAAATCAGTTTTTAAAGTTTAACTTCGGCATATCACGAAGTATATTGTTTTTCTAGTTCAAAGTAGTTGATTTTCTCCTCGTGAGCATATCATCCAAACCACAGTCTTTTAACTCTCTTTTGATCTAAAGTCGTTGATAATACAGATGGTTTTATAATTGAGCGTTTGGCAGATAGACCTACTAGTCACCATGGTGTCATGTTCAGAATCGTCTTGTGGAAATATTTTATGAATGAGCCTTTTTCAGATACAATGTGAATTGAACCACGGTAGCTGACTTACACAAGCATCCAATTTAACCTACTCCCCCGTAAAACATATAATCAACACGCGCGGTAGTCCCTCATCTCGTTGACTATTCATCTTATATACAAAACCAGTAATTATCAGTTCTGAAACAAACTTAAATGGCTGCTGTTTTACGTTTGAACATGATAAGAGAACCATTAGCTTGACAGCAAAGACATATCTTATGGGTCGTTTCATTGGTGAGTACCGACAAAATGTAAAGAAAGAGATGTCGGTTTTAGAAAAGCCCACATATTCTCATTACTGTTCATTCGTCTATCCTTCATCATTCCCGATCTCTTTATCTATCGATCTTTCTATTTATGTAGAAAGAAATGAATTTATAATAACTACATACATTATATTTCTTTTGTATTTATTTATTTTCTGTTGACATCTCCATATACATGTAAGTGAAAGATTATTGAGTGCGACGTTAAACAAAAATACAACCAACCATCTTTTCGCCTATGAGACATTATACAAGCCCCAGGAATGCAGGACAAACACAGAGCTCTGATAATTCAGAAAGAATCCAGGTGTCTAGAAACTCCTTCAGTTTCAATGTATCTGTGGTAAGTATAAACTGTGAAAGGCTCTTAAGCCTAACGTCCGGACTTTTGGCTCAAAGGTTAGAAAGCTCGTCCAGCATGCTGCTGGTCCTGGGTTCAAGCCCCGGTCCGGTTACAACAATGGAGACGCCGAACAAAACGCTTTTCCGCCCTTACCGATGATGACTGCACTTGCCCTAAAGTAGGGATCACTTGATAGAGAGATAGGCTCCATAAGTTTTTTTTTAATAATTCGCGAAAAGTGTGGTATCCATATTAATTGGCGGTTGTAACATGCTAACATAGAAGGTTTTCTCCTTACTGACAAATGGTCCCATTCCTATAAGGGTTCGTAATTTTTTTATCTTTTTGTTGAGGAAGTTTCCATTCTCATCTTGTGGTTTTTTTTATATGATTCGGAATTTGCCGTTGGTAATGTAACCCCTTCATTTTCATTTAGTATGTTACCTTATAGATTGTTGGATAATTGTCCCTCAATGAATAAGTGATCGCTGCAAATAAGGAGAGCATATAGCACATACAACTGTATGTTTGTTGTGTTAGTAACATTATGTTGTGTTACTTGTTTGTATGGATTACTTGTATGTATGACTTGTAATGTATTCTAACATTATACACAAACTCAAGAATAGCATGGGGCTGAAACGTGAAATTTTCAAGAATATTAAACTATATGTTGCCTAATTAATGCATTATATTCCCTATTTCACTACATAGACAACAAACACCGGTTTTACGAACCTAAAGCATACATACTGTCACTAGGAAATTCTCGTCCTCGGTCTCACAAAATGCGGTAGAGAAATCCCTTAGATTATCGCTGGAATTTCCTCGTGAAAAAATGTGTGTGGGAGTAAATCAAGTTTAACATCATAAAAATGTGTACTTAAATCATCCTGGGTATATTGTTTGTTATCTGCATATCATTCCCTCCATTCTATGTTCTGTTGTTTTCCATTTCCTCACATACACCCTGTAGAAGTACGAGGTATATGTTTCTATGAATGTATAATTGATGTTTTACCAGAAAGGGGATGATACTATGTGATACATTATTAATATGAGTCATCGATGTATAACTGACTTTTACATAGATACTAAATGATAAATATAATACTGAATTTGATAATAATAATAATAATAATAATAATAATAATAATAATAATAATAATAATTATAATAATAATAAATATGACAATAATTATCTAGAATCTCACAGCTACATTCATTTATATATTTTTAAACTAAATACTCAAAATTTATTAAGATGTATTAAAAAATCTGAGCCAGTGGACGTCAATTCGAAATGAATTCTAAGTCCAAAACTAAAGCATGTCTTAAAAATTCGATACTTTCATATCTAAAATTAAATCTTAGTACACCTTTAAGTATCAGAAACTCTTTCTTGTGATGGGAAAAATAATGGTTTTGCATATGAAAGTAAATTAAGAAAGGGTAGTTTTGGCTTTTGCCTGAGAGCGATCAGCAATTTGTAAAAAGGCAGGCATCAATACCAATATAAATCGAACCAAGCCCCCCCCCCCCCCCCTGTATGGAAATACAAGCATACATAAGCCTGATAGGAATTTAACTTACGTGATCAACGCCATGTATAAGCTAATCAGTATCTCCTAAAAGTCTCATTACCATCATTCCACCGTTATAATAAAATTATTCTTATGATATTTTACAATTTTATTGGGTTAGTATCGCCATTATTGTGACTGTCATTACTCTCATCATTACAACTTGAAGGCATTTTTACTCATACTCCGGATTCTCATACTCATTTCCACGCTTTTACATAACACTCGGACCACCCGCACACCGACCAATTACACAATCTTACTTTCCGTCAGGTGGTCCTTTAATCTACTGAGATATAATTTGATTTATATTTTTAAAGACGTAAACACGGGGAAACTTTTTATAGACTTGCATTGTCTGTAATTATCGACGAAAGTGAGAGTTCATGGTTGTTTATCAAAATGTAGATTTGTAGTTTACGCAATCCTTCATGATTTTACTAAATACCAAATATTGAAAAAGGAACATATTAGGGCAATTTTTCTCCGAGTAGCTGTTATGGAATAATTGTACATATAGTTCACTTTAAGTCAATTTGAAATAAAAACATATCGAATTCAATGCAAAAGTAATTTTTGTATACAAATTCCCTTTTAACATTTGCGACGGGTGTTGCATACCACCAGGAGACGCTGTCTTCTTTCAGTCTCATCTCGTCAGGGATTTGCAGGTGCTTTCCACGTTGAGACTGTTATTAATCTGAACTTGCCATATTTCTCAGGACTCAGATTTTCAATTATCCTTAGGCACTTCGATATTATTTAGATCATTAATATTTTCACACCAGTTGTTTGCTGTTGATACCGAGAGAAACGAAATATTTTGATAATTACTCGGTGATGCAAATAATTATCTGTTTTCGAAAAGATCGTAAGTGTCCAGACAAATGTTGGTAGTACAACTTGCTAAATGATAGTAAAGTGATTGTTAAATTACGTAGTCTCCTGAATGATTAAGTACTCTGTCAACATACAAAATGACAAACACCATTCGTCAGTACATGTATTATATATTGGTTGTATATATTATATATTGAATGTGAGGTTAACATATGTTATGTTGAGTCAATTGACCAAACTGCAACATGAGGTCTTAGGCCGAAAAAAAAACTTGTCCGGGGGTTTAATATAACACATGTTAACCGAAAACTCTATCTTCAAATGTTTCGTTAAACCTGTATCTGATATTTTTTTAGCCCTTTATCACTCATTGTAAGAAAACGAGTCATTCTGTAAATTTAAAGCTGAAATTTTCGGGTAATGACATTTAATTATCGAGAGATATTAAGTTGTGACTTAAGCGGAAGCATTTCTCACGAAGCAAGTCAATATCTCGATGTTGAACATTTCTACGAGCCAAATATTTTGAATGTTAGACTTTTTTCATGATAGGAGAGTACAGATAATTAGAGTAAATATATAACAAACAATTCTAGTGAATCAAGGACAAAGATAGGTCTCTGGAAAAATAAAGATAAGTGAGATCAGGTGCCATGGAGAAGAAAGCATTCCTTGTTTATTGGTTACATACGCTAGGAGAATAGGTGAGATGTGAATCCCCTAGGGATACGGTAGGGACGATAAAAGCTATCGTACAAATGACTTAACATTACACCAATCAATCAAAACCATATATCTCCTTAATCATTATAATGACTCCGCTTCTATAGTTACTATTAAATTGACATTTAGTTTTAATTGATAATAAATCGTCGTGGCTAAGTGGTCAGCGTGTTCGCTTTCTGATCGTGGGAGTGTGGGTTCGAATCCGCCCCGCGCTGCGGTTGGTTGATCTTGTCCTTTGGATAAGACAGTAAACACCGACGTCCCGTGTCACAGTATGTACCGGTAGGTTAAAGAACGCTCCCTAGACAATTGACCTATCGCGAAATGTCACATGTTCCATCGAAATAAACGAAACTAGCATAAAAACGATAACAAACAAAATCCCATCGAACCTCCCCTCTTTAAAGAAAATGAAAAAAGAAACAAAATTGTCATTTTATTGATATCAAATACAGTTTTTGTACTGTGGAGAAATATTTGGCTAATCTTTGCTAGAACGTTAACTGATATAGAAAATTGCTATACTTTTATTTTCTCGTTTCGGTAATTTTTGGGTTCTCTGTATTTTTGTACCTGAAAATAACACTTACTTGTTTTAGCATATCTAATAATTTGACTAGTCACTTTCTGTAAGGGTAACGTTTCTCAATACTTAGCGTATATTACACTCATGTAGTCCATTTAATTTTGATTGAAGTCCTACGCTGTATTACCTCTGTATATTGAACATGGTTTTGCTATCAGAGTGCCCTTTGAAGTTATAAAGATAAGGCGCAGAACATTGTAAAGATTAACTCAAGTTGACGTTTGTGTTGTTTTAATTCAGGGTGACGTCATAGAACCTTTCATTCCGCGCTCTATCTCTGATTTGAAATCTCTGTTTGAAGATTGAAATCCCGTCCATCCTCTTAATTCAGAGTGAAGAATTAAAAGCTTAACAAAGAAAGGTTGTCAGATTTTTTACTTGTACGTGTTTATGTATCTTTCAAAATTATCTCAGACAGGCAGAGTGCAATATTTAGACATGTATTCCCAATAATTCTACATTGTTCAAGCCATGTGTTAAGTGGCTAAAACTAGATTTTCATGATTCCACCAAAAAATTTATTAAGAGGTTTATATAAAACACCGAACTCCAATTTATCACATTTTCACTTTTAATTATGCTGTTTACTTTCTTCTGGGCAAGAGCGATTCAAATATATGAACTTTTAACATATTTTGACGTATGAAATGTATATAGTACATATATTGTACATGGAATTGTGAGGACAAATGCAGAGATATTAAGTTATGTGTATTACATATTAAAATAACGTAAAAGCTACAAAGATAAAAATTCCAGATCATAAAGCTATATCTTATGTCAGATTTAAATGACTCAATACTTTTTATATGACTGACTGAATTCCACCCATCTTTGATACGTACTACTGCCTACTTGATTGACGCGTGCTGGTCTTACTTGCGGTCGCACGTGAACGGAAAAGCTGTATAAGTATGCAAATGTCTCGCCTCCTTTAGAAATGTCACTGTTTAGAAACCACAAAATAAGATAAATAAAATTCGATATTACTCTACTCTCAGTGGCAAAAGATACAGAGTGACAGTGCAAAATAATGGCAAAATGTTAGCTCGTGATCTAAACCAAATGTAACGACACCGGGAAAATGCACATTACTGTAGATCTGGTTATATTCGCGAGAATTTTATTTACGCGAAAGTACATACTCGCGAAAACAAAGTTCTCGCTTAACATTCTAACCTTACATTATCATGGGCCATTAGACATAAACTAATAAATAGACATTTACATGCGCGAAAATGTAGTGTCGCGATTAATAACGTAACTACTGATTCGCCAAAATTAAGTTCCGCAAAAAGTTCTGGATTTAAAGTATATTGTTTAATTCAACATATATATCTTATTGCATAAAAATGGTCCATCGAATCCATCCACAAAAATATTATATACTTGTCAATTCTATTGCATAAATAGAGAGACTTCATATTTTCATTTTGTTAAATTTTGATAATTTCCTAAGAAAACCATGCACATTTCCCTGGGAACCTTGGTTTTCCCTATTAACTCCAGTAAAATTCATAGTGTTCTCCATGGTATTGAAAAATATCCCCACTGAAATGTTTCAAGGTTGTCAAGTGTGCTATCAAAATGCAAGTTAAACAATTTTGAAAGTGCAAGGTACGGCCCTCATTTTCCCTATGTCCTAGTGTCTTTATAAAATATTTTATAGCAATGCAAACGATGTATATTATCCCCTGGTCTGGATATTGCATAGCCAGGGTATGAATGATAAAGTATAACTTGTCTATCACTGCGCAGGGTGTGCTCTAAATCTACCAGGGCATTTCTGTAAATAAAACGTTTTGCACCTCTACGTGGAAATATTGTCTTAGATTTTATGTTTCTGAGATCTGCAGTTCAGGTATTGTAGGTACACATATTTTGGCAGTAAAAACTGAGATACCGTGTCAAATTATTAGATACCGTTTAGGCTTCTTACTACTCAATAGACCTAGATTCCAAGCATAGGCCAACATCTGAAGCCCCTCACCCAGCGGCATTCGGTAACGTGATCATGTAAATGGAGCATTTTTGAGCGGGCGTTTTACAACAATACATCAACGTCATCAACATAGACTTATGGTAGGCAGAGTTCTGATCCGTATAGTGTGACCTGAATAATAATAACATTAAGTGACTGTATAAAATTGGCCTGATTATTTAGACATTGTATCAAGTAAGGGAAACAAAGACAACAAAAATCATGAAGAAATTTTGGTTCACTTTGTCATTATATAGCTTGCTAAGTGGTATTCATCTCTTTGTCTACTGTTACAGTGTAGTTTTGTTTTTCGTTCTTGGTTTTCTCAAAGAGGCTACTCAGGTGTATACAGTGGAACCTCGTTACTACGACCACCTAAGTGACTGGCTTAAAGGGGTCTGGCTAGTGAGGTGGTCTTCTAAGTAGGTTAAAAAGCCATAAAGAGTGATAAACAGACTGAAGATTTATGGCCTTAGCTGGTCTGATTAGTGAGGTGGTCTCCTGAGAGATGGTCTTTAGGTGAGGTTCCAGTGTACATACTTCAGGAGTTTCCCTCGTGCTTGTTCACACATTCTCTGACAGACGGTCATAATAAGGTCTAGAAGTCAAATATATTCATAATAGACTTAAGAGCCAAGTAAATAAGCGTCAGATTACATAGGTATTAGAAGATTGGCCTAAACTCTCGAGTGACTTAATCAATTTTTAATCCACTAAACACCTGTTCGAATGAATATGTATATTTTTTCACACCTTGAGAACAAAAATAGAAGCAAGCGGAAAAATGTAATGGATATTAATGTTACACACTGTAAAGATGTATTACTACTACTACATGTACTGCTGTATTTAGAGAAATGTTCGCCCCGTTTTATTTTCGCCCCTTTCGCCCTCTTCGTCTGTGGGCGAATTCAAAACTAGGCGAATTCGAAACATTTAGTGATTAAATAAAATAGTTGAGACTGGGCGAATTTAAAACGGGATAAAAATCTTTGCTAGTGCATTAGGGCGAAAATAACACGAGTGAAAAGTCCTTGTACATGTATACAGTACTACTAATACCAATAATAATCTTCAACATCATTGTCGTAATAAAGATAATAATAATAATAATAATAATAATAATAATAATAATAATAATGTATACAAGGTTATTTTCGCCCCGTGTTATATTCGCCCTAACGCTCATGTAAACAGTTTTGCCCGATTTTAAATTCGCCCAGTATTGACATAATTCTATTTAATAAATTTACCATTTCTAATTTGCCCAGTTTTGAATTCGCCCACTAACCATGGGGGCGAAAATAAAACGGGGGCGAAAATTTCCCTGTGTACAGTAATAATAATAATTGAATTATGTTGATTTTATTAATAGGTGTACTAATAGTTATTAAATATTATAGATGATTTGTATTACTATCATCACTATCATTATAATAATCATAATTCGTGTTCTTATTTTAATTGTTACTTTTATTATATTTGTTACCAGTGATATAATAGTATCATTATAAGAAAATATATTTAGTTATTTCATTGCACAATGTTCATGTACTGGTATTAGCATTTCTGCTTTCTGATATTAATGAAAAGAACAAAGTTTGTTGGAAACGAGTTAAAATGAAACCCCGTGTATAAAAGCTTCATTATGTTAATCGTATGAAAATAAAGGAATTACAATAAATTAGGTACTCGAATTAATTCATGTGTAAATATAGATATCAGGGAAGTGAATCAGAGGGGGGAAATAGATTTAAGAAATTAAAATCTGAAGACCACCAAAGAAACTCATATTGCCGCTTCCCCCCCCCCCTTTTTATCATAGTTTGCACAAATTTTGCCAAATCTGATTTATGAATATTCGCCAATAACCTCAGAGAGTATTTTTGTTATCTTTGATGTGTTTAAGGAGACAACTGTCAATCAATTTACATTTTTAGTAAAAGTAAATACAAATAAACATATTTTACCGGTATTACAACACGGTACTTCAATCTAGGCTTAACAAGAGCCAAAAATAAAGAAAACGTTGGCTTAATTGAAATCAGCTAAATCTGAATTTACCAGTACTTAGGAAAGTTCAACTTCAAAAGAATCATAAAGATAATCGACAGCTATATATAACAATAATCATAGTCTGAACGTAAATAAGTGATCTCTTGCAGACGGTCTTAGTGTGTAGAACTCCCAGCAATCTCAGTTGTAATTGATACACAATTCTTATTTTAGAGGCAATATACAAAATTATCGATGCTCAACTTTCTTCACGGCATTAAGCACATTTTCCCCTATGGATTGATGACGTCATATTTGGAACCAATAGCGAAGATTACTGTTTTTATTTTTAAGGAATTACAAAAAGTTGGGGGTTCCTTCATATCAAATTAGTTAAAAAATTGAATGAATGTATTTTTGAGTTTCGGCTTCTAATTATTGTACATCTGTTTGATATTATTTTTGAAATTCTAAATTTTATTGAATAAATACCTCTTGGGCGATTTATTTTGAGATTATCGTTTTTAAATGATGTAGAATTTACTCAAAGGTGCTTTCTGAATATCTTTGCTAATTTTAGAAACTATGTTATTGTTTTGTTTGTTTAGTGCTCTTCAACAGTGCTTCAATGACATCACCACTCCTCATCAGATTGGAATTTTAGTTTGTATTATCTTTTGAGACCTACGGAGGAAGACTCTTTTGTAGCCAACTTCATTACTTCAGCAATATTCCCAACCTTTTTATAAAATTCTTTTACTCTTAATTTTTATGACATTTTAAAATTTATATCACTTACTTATTTTATTTTACCTTTTATTTACTTATTTATTTATTTATTTATTTATTATTATTATTATTATCATTTTGCATTCAGTTACATACTGGGGGATATACATGTATGTATATCGTTACGACATTATTATTTTGTACTGGAATTCAAATTTTGACTCGAGTCTTGTATCATTGTCTGGCAATTTAGTCTGGTTGCTGTATTGCATCATTACAAAGTCAGGGGACCGCTTCGTTTTTTAAATAAAGAGATAATCATTTTTTCAAATTCTTAGTCAATTAGTTATTTTTTCTACGATTTTGCTGGACTCGTTTTGCTCTTATTTTAAATGAAAAAATATAGAGCAAATACATCCATCCGATGACTAATATTTTTTGTTTTCTAATAAGTATCAATATGAATATATTGAATATCAAAGAATTGTTTGTTATTCAAGTTTGAAAGTGATAAGTCAGAATAAACTTTTTTCTCTCTGAGGCAAGTCAGAATAAACTTTTTTCTCTCTGAGGCATTTCTCCTGATGTTAAAATGCTAATGTTAAAACAAAGCTAAAAAGAAATTTATTTAATGCTTTGTCCTGTACAAAGATTGTTTAATTCAACTATTATTTATTGATGCGTAATATCGTTAGATAAAAAAAACTGACTAGAGCTAACGATACTTAACCTTCCAAATGATTTTTTCAATGCTACTATTCTTTGATAGTTTTCAAATCTCCAGAAATATCAAGTAAAACATAAAAGCAAACAAATAAACAAAGGAATCAAAATAAGCAAGGGAAACAAAGATTTACACATTGTATTAAAAGTCAAATAGAGAAAATATAGCGAAAACTAGAAAAATACAAACAAAAATAAAAATTCTTAACACAATAAACAGAATGACAGGCACTCCTATGTTAGCGTTGACATACAAAACAAACGGGATGATAATGAGTAGTCGACCATTTAGCTAAAATGATATACGTGTGAACTAGCCAACGGAACAGGACCATCAGATTAATTATAGTAAGTATTTAGGCATTTTAAAAAGGAGGGTAAGGCATTCATGCAAATAATAAACTAAGTCACAGGTGTTCATTTCAAATATGTACAGCTATCAATCACGGATCAGGAATGCTAGACGTCAGAGATTAAGTGAGAGGATTAAGATTATCTCGTAATTTGTTTTTACACAGTACAGGCAGTAACCTATATATAATTTGTCATTATGAAAGTAAAATTAAAATATTTGGAGTATTTCATACCCTGTCACGGCAAACATGTTGTGAAAGAGGGTCTTAATTACAATACAAGATAATTTCCTCAGGTTTAACGCCTCTGTTTACATAGCTGCATCTAAATCACAAGTGTAATAACATCGGACTTGTAAAACACTTTTAAAATAAGAAAAAAGAGGCAACTGGGTAAATATCAATGTATTTAGTAAGCGTTGGGTAGCGGGCCACGGTACGGGATTTAGCTGTTTAATTATATTATAGTAGACACGCCATAAGTCGACTGCTAAATTGATTTTAATACAATGATTAGAATACTTATTGAAACGTACATTTCTACTTTACGACGACGGTTTCTTCTCTGAAAACATTCAAACTTATATATTGAAGATATGGTCGCTCTTCTTAATGAGTCTATCAGTCCTGATACAGTACATAGGGTGAGTGTGTGCAAGGTAAATGACTTTTAAGTTTAATCGGAGAATCTAACAATTTAGTTAAAGTGGTCAAAATAAAACAATATGACAATAAAAAGTTTTGTAATATCTTTATTTTTGCTATACTCTGCTATTATTGTTTTTACGAAAATAAATAAATAAATAAATAAATAAATAAATAAGTAAATTACCATCCATGGAAAATGTCGCCGGGAAGTATCGAGTGGTAAAGAAATGCATGATTAGTGACCACGGTTTTACTCAAAGCCAGTGAACATGTCAATGTTGAATGGTCAACATATTTGTGTCTCAAGCATCTGGCATCTTTTTCTTTTTTAAATAGCAAAAAGTAGAAAATAAAGGAGGCAAATACAAATAATATACAAATGAATGCTGACACACTTTACCGTCTCGTCTTATGAATATTTCTTTTAGCATTCATTTTTCACTAAGAGTTCAGATTTGTAAAGGAAAAGCAACGGAACGATATGTCAAGAAATTTTAATTTTTCTTGACGAAAACTATGCTCTAGTGGTGGTAAACATAAAAGAAAATATCCATTTGTCCATTGGACAAGCTCCTGTTCCAAACTCTAATCAAAGAACTTAACACTGAAAATTTAAAGAACATACAAGATAAGGAAAAATAGAAGCGGAATTCTTTGCTTGTTCTGGATATTTATTCCTTGCCCGCTCGGACAAGTGTCAGATACAGAAAGTCACGTTTTCTAATGGAAAATAAGCTGAACAGAGACAACCAGGCAAACACAAGTGCTAAGACCTCCTCTTGTATGATTTATTCTGGAAAATATTTTCAACTATTTTGCTATATCAAAATATCATTTATAAAATACTTGAAAGTTGCAGATCTACCGAATGGTCGTAATAGCCTAAAGAAAATGGAACAAGAAACTTATTATTAGTTCTGGTCCTGGCTACTTAACGTTGTGACGTGGGTTTCTGGTGTTCGTAACTTTTTGGTTGTTTCGAATTTTCCAATGGTATCTCACAAAGGGAAATATGATAATATAAAAGCAGAGAATTTTAAATTTCCATGGGCTACGTCTGAAGAGGGGCTCTTCAGTTAGGACAATATAATATGATGTAACAGCACTGTATGTCGTAAAATGCACGTGTGATTGGCTGTAGCCGAAAGTGATGGGTTCAGCCATCAATATATCCATGCATGCAATAAGAACCATACACTGACAAAAAATAATGATATATTACCCACTGAAATTTAGTTGACCTGAAACAATTGTAAGGAAATCAAAGTTCTTGCTATCCAGGCAAAATGTATGAGACTCGCAGTATCATCCTATGCATTTACGGACAATAAAAAGCTTTAATCGGTGAAAAACCAATTTGCAATGCGCAACATTGATAGCTACGTGACCTACGTGAGTTCTACACACTTCCGGTTATAGGAGATAGCAGTCGTCGTTTCGTATCATATCATACGGTATTGGTAGCATGACACTCGTAGTATTCTTGTTTCACTACCTGTAACTATTGTGTCTGTTTTTTATTACCCAAAGCCATTTACCTACAATGAATCACAAGGAGGCAGATGTCCCTGTACTACGTTAATCTTAATGTTAAAAAAGCTAATAAGTTTCAAATTAAATTTATTCTGGTCTCGAGTTTTTATTGGGTTAACAAATTACTATAACTACTGTTACAAATTCTGTATGTTGAAAATAGAGGACTTATTATGTCTGAGCCAACTTCATGCTGAAGAAGGATCTGCTTACAAGTCAAGGAACAGCTGGTTGCATAAATTTTCTCTGTTAATTAATTACACCGCTATATCAAGGTCATCTTTTACTGCATACCTGTATACACTCAGGTGTGAAATGGTCTCTTTGACGCTAAAGATTTCGCCAGGTGCGCGTGACACACACATACACACAAAACATACACGCTTTCAAATACATACGCATTCATACACACACATGTTGGAAGGAGGCTAGGTGTTGGAACGTCGAACCCAATGGTCCAAAATGCTGAGCAAAGCCCAAAACGTGAAGCCCGTCACTGACATTCGTACGAGCATATATCTATCCGTATGAGTGAAGGACTTCTAGCGAAACGTTAAACAGCACAGCATCAGCAACAAAAATACATATACCCCACACTCATGCCAAGGACCATTTACATCCCAGTCGTCCTTGGGAGGTTAAATTCCATGACCTTGTTCGGAACACCTCATGTCCGGTGGTGACCTGACCTTTGATTCTGTGAGGCAAAATCTGATTGGTCATTGAGAGAGCTAAAAGAATTTTACCTTNNNAAACTATTCTAGGGAGAATATTTACGCTACAAGACTATAAACAGTTGTAGGTAAAGCAAAAAACTTTGGGCAAAACTCTAGAGATATGCCAATTTCGTCATGTCCATGCGAAACAAAAGTAGTGAGTGGAAAACAAAAATATGTTCAGCTATTGAAGGATATTTCATATAAATGTGGATGAAAAACTTTTGATAAGAAAGGTTACATTTGGGTTCATGTTAAGTTATCCCGCTCAAATAAATTGTATAGAAAGGCAATAGTTGAAGATACCAAGATAGAAATCAATATACAAAAATCCAAAAGCAGACAAATCCATGGCAAAAACAAAAAAGGCAATAAGACAAACAGCAATCCACACAACAAGACGTATAAAACCAAAAAATCAGAGATGAACCCAACCAAAAAAGGGAGTGAGTTCAGGTGCTCCGGAAGGATGAGCAAATCCTGCTCCGCGCGCGACACCCGTCATGTCACTTATTTTCGAGTGCGGGAATAAGTCACAAGCCCGTACTAATCAGAACATACTATTTTGATTTTTAAGCATGGTAATTAGTTGAAACACATTGTGTTTTCTTCAATGTTACAATGAGTCCAGGAAGTGTTGTTCTATATTTCGGAGGACTGAATTCTAACAAGAGCAAGTGCTAGAAAACATTCGTGTTTCTTATGTTGAATACCAATTGTAGTCATATCCAGAACAATTTTGCTTGTATTTTCCCTATTTTTAAACAAGTCAATTAGCTGACTTACTTTTTTTATCAGAATGGCCGATACACTTTTATTCATTTCATTTTCATTCTTATTAGGTCATTCGTATAGTCTGGTCTCATCTTTGCGAGGCTTCTAGAGTGTTTGTTGTCAGACCGGAAGTTCAAGGATTCGGACCTCATCGAAGGCATCTGGCTTTTCGTATGAGACGATCGAAACCGAGGTCTCGTGTCACATTACACGTCGGCACGTTAAAGATCCCTTACTGCTCATTAGCCGCATGTGTCGAGCATAAGTTAAATTTTACACTACTTCGTGGGGCTTCCGTGGCCGAGTGGTTAGCGCGTTCGACTGCGAATTGGAAGATCCGGGTTCAAGCCGCGTCAGTGCCACTCCACTGTTGGCTGTGCCTGTCCTTCGGATGAGACAGTAAAAACCGAGGTCCCGTGTCACAGTAGGTACACGGTGACGTCTCCATATGAGTGAAATATTCTTGAGTGGGACGTTACTCAACAATACCATACCATACCATCTACTACTTCGACAGTACGCGGTGACAACTACATATATGAAAGAACGTTAAACAGCAATAAAACCAACGAACAAAAATCCACCAATGCGTTCTGACTATTGTGAATTATTAAGCGTTAGGGTGTCTGAATGTAATAGCACTTTCTAATTTACTTGCATTTTTTCGTTAATGTAAATACCTATTGAAACATTTGAATCTTTTCTTGGTGTATCTGGGCGGACATCTGTCGATTTGCTGTTAAACCTCAGAGACATCGGGTTCGCGATTCCATTCCGGTGGTTTGACCGAATCGC
>JACSZP010021748.1:3748-17460 GCA_016161895.1 Pinna nobilis
TTGCATGCATGGAAGGTATAGGGAAATGTGCGGTTGTTACAAAAGAATTCTCTGATGTCATTGAATTTGTTGTATAAAAGTCAGTAACTTTGTTTTTAGCTACAGTTTCTGTTGGTTGAATAGTTTGACTAGAATAAGTAGCATCGGTCTCCTGCACAGTTATTTCCGTGGTGGAAAACAGTGATTCGGTTTTTATATCTGAAAGAAAATCAAATGAATATGATAAAATGTAAATAAGCTTGGTAAGTTACTAGTACATGTATTCCAATTTTGTCAACTATTTCAGATTATTTTGTCAGTAATATTAATACACTTTATGCCGTTGCAAGAGTAAAATGTTTTTTAAAAAAATGCCTTATATGACTATAATGGATATATATCAGTCAAACATCTTTAACTAGGATCGGTTATCTTTGTAAAATTTGCCGAAATTTTATTAGAAATGAAAAGGGCAATGACGGATTCAAATGGATGGGTTAAATGGGTATATATCGCGATGTTATTGTTATTATAAACGCATTCATTGTACTTTTAATCACCGTTTTTTTTTTTGCGGGGGTGGGGGTGGGTGCGCCGACGACATCTCATATTGCTTTAAATCATATTTATTACAAGTGTTTGTTCTTGGAACAATATAAGTCTAAAATAAAATCTAAGGGTCGTAACTCTCTAAAACTCACGTCCTCTGGATCGCAACAAGGGCCAGTCACAAAGGTTCTGATCTCTACACGTAGACGTAAATGTAGACGTCGCCATAATGAGTGACATTAAAAGTTATAACTTTATTCAACGTGTGAGGTTACGTCTATATCTACGTCTAGTCCAAAGTACACCTAGCCCCACACGTAACTCAGAAAATAAAGGTTTACATAGTTTCACAAGCGCAGCGAAATGTTTTAAGAAGAGATAGATGTTGTTCAGAGATCGCAGCCAAGTCTTGGACACTTCATCAGATAGAGAACTCATTTCTCGGTATCGTTTTCAGTGGCGGGTCGTTCATACACTCGGGCTAGGTACATAACCAAGCTGCTCGGTTTAGTCACTCTTCGATCTTATATGCAATATAGCACACATACAGGTACATGTGTACAAAGTAATTTGATAGCAAGTATAGTAGATTTTAAAAGCCTAGCTGATTCAAAGGAAATTGACAGACTGTCACTGTCGGCCTAGTTTCAAGCAGAGTATATATAAATAGGGTTTGTTTGTTGAAGCCAAGAAAACTGTAATGGGCGATAACTCTAATACAACTGTGCAGTGTCTGCTGTTAGAAGAATATGGGACATTTTTTAACAGTCTACTCAGAATTCTTAAATTTAAAATATATTTAGAGAAGACAGTTCATAAAAATCATTCTAATTTTTTCAAGTATACATATAAGTTGTTACGTGTAGATTTACGTGTAAGTCCGCGTGTACCTACAAATCTACGACATTTAGTAAAACTGATATGATGCATACTAAATAAAACCGTAATCGACTTACGACTAAAGTTGCGTCTACATTTATGGGCAAAGTTATGACTAAGTGGGTAACTGACCCAAGGGATGTTACTAAAGTGGAACCTCGCTATTAAGACGACCCATATGACTGGCTGAGGTTTGTCTGATTAGTGAGATGGTCTTCAAAGTGATGTCAAACCATCTAAACTGAATTTCAATGGTCTTTATTGAGATTTTTTTGTTTTGTTTTTGGTTTTTTTTATTGTTGTTGTTGTTTAACGTCCCACTCAAGAATATATCACTCATATGGAGACGTCACCGTGTGCCGTTGAAGGGCGACAAATGTTGCCTATGCTCGGCACTTATGACCGTAGAGCAGGAAGGGTCTTACACGTGCCAACACCTACTGTGACACGGGACCTCGGTTTTTACTGTCTTATCCGAAAAACAGGCACAGCGTAGCGCGGCGCTTCGAGGATTCGAACCCCGGATCCTTCGATTCGAAGTCGAACACGCTAACCACTCGGCCACGGCGGCCCCTGGTCTGTTTTGAGAGGTGGTCTCCTTAGAAAGGTTGTCTGTAGGCGAGGTTCTGCCATAATTGAAATACCCAAGTACAAACCGGCAATTTGATACCTACAATGGGAGCGAAACAGTCCAAAAGTCTAGGATATTACATACATACACACAGACGGAGAAAAAAGCTATAATGTCTTCACAGTTTATAGGCAAAGAACAAAAATATTTGTAATAAGTACCTTGAATGGTCTCCACAGATATATTGAAGCCTTTCATTCTAACGATACTGTCGGACACAAATCCGATAAAAATACTGTTCCCGGTTGACAAGAGCGGATCAGGAATCGCTGTTCCACATATAACTTTGAGGGTACTCGAAGTTGATATCAAGCCATCGTAAACAATTAGACGATCCCATATACAGTTGTTTACAAGCTCCAAGTCTAGATACCAGAAGGAAACTCTGATTCTCTGAATGGTTAGATAGAATTAAAAGCAATTAAACGCATGGTAAAGGATATCTCAAAATGTTTGTTATAGTAATGATTGCAAGAATAATGATAATAATCATAAACACGGATATTTCTTTACATTAACTTGTTCATTAGTGTTTTTCTTACATTTTAAGCTCTTGTGATTTTTCATAATTTTTTGGATAATTGGTTGAAAATAGCGTCATGTTCAAATCTTGTGTATAGCGAACAGAGAGCATTGTATTTTTCTTACTCGCAGCGGGCGTGTCTGTTACTCCTCTGGAACACCTGATCCCGCCTCTATGGTTTCAGAGGTTTGTGTTTGACCAATATTGCCTCCTGATTGATACCTAAGTGTCGCTGGCTGACTTTCATAATAAGAAAAGAAATGTGGCCATTTGGAAAGTTTATTTTCCAGAAAATCTGTCGTAAAAGTCTTAAAGCGAGGCTAACGGGAAACTTTCTTTGTGTGAATAAAGTCAACGTAAGGTAGACGCATCTAGATTATTCTGATAGTGATTATCTTACGTTTCAGTTTCTCAACATACCTGATTCACCCCTGCCTTAGCATGAATTGTACAATTGCTTCCATTTGGATAGTCTTGGCCTTCTTCGTATCCGGGTGATACTATGAACGTTCGGTCTGCCCCTACTACAACTGATTTATCCGTACACATGGTAATAACAGTCGGATCTATTACATCTTCAATATAATGAGATGATGATACTGTTTGCGAAACTAAGGTTGTTTGACTTAGGAATGGAGCCGAAGTTTGCAGTGCCTCTACAGTGGCCAACGGATCTGTCACATAGGCATGGCTGCCAATTGGTGTCGTCTGCAATATGGAAGATGCTACGGTCGAGGTAGCTTCCGGTGTGGTTTTAATAACTGACTGTACAGTCGATGACGTGACTGAATCATCTATAAATAGATTGCAACATTGCATAATTATAAACGAAGTTTTCCCGTTAAGTTAATCTAGATCTTTTAGACAATCTCTTTTACGAAAACATTCGTCAATTTGATTTATTCATGCAAAAATAAAATAAACACCAAAGCATTTGGGAAGTTATTAGTTTGAAAAAGGAGTTCGTAACAAAATCCTACCAAAATATAAAAAAAAACCAAACAAACAAAACTGAAAAGTTAAATATTCCTTACATGGGACAGTTTCTGCGGATATGTTGAATCCTTTCCTTGTTATAATCCCGTCTGACGTGAATATGATAAAAATACTGCTTCCGGTTGATATCGGTACAATAGGGAATCCTGTTCCACAAACCGTACTGAGAACGGAAGCGGAAGTATCCACGCCATCATACACAACTAAACTATCATAGGAACATTGACTCTCAGGCTCAACGTCCAGGAACTTGAATACTAGTTTTATCCGCTGACAATATGAAAATGATGATAACAAGAATTATAGTTAAGGTAAGAATAATGATCTGATGCTGATTATTATAAAATCATCATCATCATCATCATCATCATCATCATCGTACCGTGTAATAACAACCAAGTGAAGTGAAACAATTATCTATTAAATTATATTATGTTAACGTAACACTTAAAAGGTTATTTTGATGTTATAGATCAATATACACGTGTGTATATCTCCTTTAATAGAAAGACAGACCTACATAATAGATGAAACAAACACATTTATCAAGATATATCAAATCTATCATGCTTAGGATATGCCTAAAAAACCAAATAAATGTATTTGACAGGATATACGTTTTGTATTAACTTATTAAGATATCTGTAATTAGTTATACAAACATGCTTTCACAGTTTATTTTCCTATTTCAAATCGAAAGGATGATTTCTTTAAATACATTTATTTATTGAACTCTGTCGCAAAACCAGTTTGAACGACTAGCTAGAACTGGTCTAATCAGTGAGGTGGTATCCTAATTGGGACCAAAAACTCTCAGAATAATGAGAATTTAATTTTGATGTTTTTATGCCAGGTCGTCTTTTGAATGAGCTGGTTTTTCAGGCAGATGTTTCTGTAAATGTGATCTATCACACAGATTGTCCTACCTGTTGATCACCAGTCTCGATACGCATTGTACAGGTCTGAAAATTTGAATAGTTGTTTCCCTCAAGAAACCCGTGAGAGACAACAAACGCCGGGTGCTTTTCCAGTACTATGGAGTTGACCTTGCACATCACATATGTAGGTGTGTCCATGACATCTGCGTCAGGATACAAGCTCGTAACATTCTGAACGAAAGATGTTGTTGGACGATAAGATGGAGTTGATGATGTTGACACTTTACTGCGCATACTATTCGTTGTTGGTACCGAGGTGGAAGACGTTGTATACGACGACGAAACTGTTGATGATTCTGTTGTCTTTGACTGTATAGTAGTGCTATCCTGCGTACTCATTGTTGGTATAGAAGTTGGGACTGATGTGAAAGATGGAGCAGGCGAAGATGTAGACGACGACGAAACAGTTGATGGTATCGTGGTGTTTGGCTGTATAGTAGTGGCAACCCTGCTAGTCTGGGTACTAGTTGTTGGTATGGGATTTGGTACTGATGTGGAAGATGAAGCAGACGAGGAAACAACTGTTGATGATTTTGTTATGGCCCTTGTTGTGCTTGGCTGTTGAGTAGTGGCAATCTGAGAAACTGCAGAAGAACAATAATAAACATTAATTAACTCGTGTGTGAAGCAAATAAATAGGTTATTTAACTATCTTTTATATAAAATTAATTACTATTGCATCATCATCAGCTATAATGATCTGACTTTTGGGAATCTTGAAAATTAAAATTCTATATATATGCAGTTTTAAATGACTTATTGGTTCACTGAATCAGCGATTTTTGTGACTTAATTCTATTGTTCAAAAATGGTTTTTCTATTCAATTCACCTGCCATACATGGCTATTTTTTACGGTCTCTTAGAAACAGGCTGGTCTGCAGATAGGCTGAGTTTTCCAATATTTTTTTTTTATTAAAAAAGACAATTACATAGTTATGGTCACATCAATTTTCGTTCATAGCCTACAGGACAATACAATGGGCATATATGGAATTTGCTGTTCTGCCGTAATAGCTGATGCAATGTGATTTTTGAGATAATGAAACCATATTAAAGCAGATGCACAATTTTATTTTTGGCTATATGTCGAGATCATCAATACTTCAGTCACGCAAGGCGTCAATTTTAAAATTATGGAGTGAAAACCGGACATTGGTACCAAATATTTGACATTGGATATTACGCAAGAAAACTTATCAGCATCTTCATTTAATGAGAATTGAAAGAAAATGAATTCGAACCAGTGATTAACAATTTGTGAATTCATACTGTGCGTTTTATTTTTGAATTTCTAAATTTTAGTGCGCTTTTATTAAATAAAAATGTATTGGTGGCATCTCGATTTCACGCAATTATGGCACAAAGATTTGCATTTCTCATGTGTATTTGTCTAGTATCAAAACAAACAACTTTTCATTTCTTACTCACTTAACTGAAACAGACCTGAGTGCAATTGGGAAAAAATACACAATGAACTATGCACACGTTAGAGAGCATACCATAAATATCATTACTTTTGCCGAGTATGCAAAATAAAATTATTGAGAAATTTTCGCGATGTAATATAATTCGCGCAATAACGTGAGCGTGATGATCGCTTACCTTAAAATACCATGAAAATAAGTACAAATACAGTACTTCGTAGTAAAAATGTAAGAATGATTCATTTACCAGGCTTCACAAAAAATCTCAGTTTGAATCCACTCTTTTGAATGATTGCGTCCGAAAGAAAACGGATCACAAGGGAAGGACCGGAAGATGTGAAGTCAGCTGGGAGGATGTTCCCACACAGCATGCTCTTGACTGAACTATCTATACTCGGGCCATCAAAAATAGTGACACTATCCCAAAGGCAGTATTGTTGGTACTCGATGTCGAAATACTCAAAGTGAAGCTCGATCTATCAGAAATGAAAGAAAAAAAGAAGCATTCACTGTCTTGTATCATATAACAGCCTAGTTTATTACGTGTCGATCAAATTGATCGTCACTATGGCAACTGGAATTCGCAAATTCAAATTCATGTTATTGTACATAGCTGTCATACATGTGTAAGTTCACATCATTGACGTATCAGTCAATATGATGATTTATCGAATGATAAACCTATATCAATCGCTGTTATCGGCCTCGGTCGATATAGTTGTTGTCATTCCATAAATTATCTCATCGACCTCATATCTGTGCAATAATTGTGTTAAATTTTCGGGCCACCATTAATTTTAGAAAACCAGTGTTTATTCACTAGGTTTGAGCATCATAAAACACGATCATTCACTTAAGTCTAAAAATGTCTTCATCTTTAGCTTCTCAGCCAATCAGAATTTAGTATTTACTCGATGTAAGAAAATTCTCAGACCTTAGTAAATTCTGAAGTTTTATTGTGCCAGCACCAGATTTCTGCAATAAAATGGGTGAAATAAAAGACACCAAGTGGCATTCCAAATAGAATAAGTCAACGACAGATAAAATCGTGGCCAAAACAAAAAGGAGACAAAATTACAAACAGAAATACACAAATACACTTATAACTAAAAATAGTGTTACACGAACCCCACTTAAAAACGGGGATGAGTTCAGGTGCTCCGGAAGGCTAGGCAACTCCTGCTCCACGTGATTTTTAACTTACTTTACTCTGCGGGGCATGGATTTTCAAGGAACAATTATGGTGTTGGTCATACGATTTGTAACCATCGAAGTTAGGAGAAGTAATGTAGCCTTCATCATGGGAATAAGATACGTCGTGTTGCTGCTTGCAAATCTCAAATGTCCTCTTACTGGTTTTAATTGTGTTTACGTTCTGTATCACGATGTTAACTGTCGGGAGCGATGACGACAGCCGACGTGCAACAACAGGTGTAATGGGAGGAGATGAGGTACCTAGAGAGATGTAAGAAGAAAAAAATAAACGGTGACGAATGACCGGAAATATACCATGTTTTGTATTGTATTTTATAGTTGTTTATCGTTCCAGACAAGACCCTTTCACTTACATGGAGCCGTGTGTCGGTGAAGGGCGACAAATTTTGCCTATGGTTAGCTCTTATGGCCGTAGAGCGGTAGGGTTCTTTAATATGAAGACACTTACTGTAACACAGGACCTCGGTTTTTTACTCTTATCCGAAAGACAAAGATAGCCAACCAAAGCGTAGCTCAGATTCGAACTCCAGACCTCTGTATGAGAAGTCGAACACGCTAACCACTGACCAATAGCGGCGCCAACCAGAATTATAATCATACCAAGATAACCATTGCAACAAGTAAAATAAAACTGCAGAAGTAGCAAAGATGCTCGTTAATCCTAGTCTCAACAAAGACGACAAGTTGAGGAATGATAGGTCTCAACGTGGAATATAATTGCAAATCCCAATTAGGATCGAACCAGGTGTCCTGTTTGAGTCAGCGTCCCCTGTTGGTATTTTACCCGAAGAATATATTCCACGGAAACCCTATAAGTTCAGTAAAATGTCGATTTTGGTTGAAAATCTCATGTACTCTTGATTTAATCCAGCAGAGTATATTAATCATTTATATGTTGTACAATTTTTAACATTGTGCTCATCCCTGATTTAAAAATTTTTAGTTGAAAAAAAACTTACCAGCTATAGTATGGCATTTAGCTAGAAAGCCTCTCTTTTCAATGAATGGGTCTGAATGGAATTCCAAACATATTCTAGAGCCTGTCGATATGAATACTAGATCCGACTTTGTTCCACAGAACTTGGGAGCTTGAAGCGCCCCACATGGCCCGTTATATATTCTTACGTAATCCCACCAGCAGTTCTTGTTATACTCAAGCCGGAAATCTACAAATATCAACTTCAGTCGTGACTGAAATGGAAACCAGAAGGGAAATTCTTTTGTGAGAATTAACTACATGCCTGAAATTGAAATTTCAATATAAGAAGAATATAGAAGGGTACAAGGAAATTTATATTTGATTGCTGTATCACTTTAAGTTATCAATACCGTGATCTACGATTCCGGTATTTTTCACTTCTCTTGTCATATTCGTCCGCTGAGTACGAAAAGAAGAACTCAATTTTGAGGTATTAATACGTATATTTGATTCAAATCTTTCGTAATGATCGTATCGTCACAGAGATTTAAGATTCGATCAAAGTTTAAATGATAGCAAAACATGTTGTTTAAACAGAGTTAATTTCATTTAAAGCCTGAAAAGAAATATAAAATATCTGGTTTTCACAAGTGCAGAGTCTTGAAGTGATAGAATTATTTTTTTTTCAGTAAGTATCCTTCCTTTTAAAAAAGTTCTATTTCATACAACATAATGTCCCTAAAATAATTCTTTTTTAACAATTATTTAAAGAGAATTAGACATTTAAATAACCAAGTTTGAGTGATTTTGTTATATACCTTCATATCCAATGCCTCTATTGTCCAAAAACATGCAGCATTGCGGGGATACCTCCCACTGGAATAACCCGGAGATGAAATTGAAGACTCGTTCCCATTGGCTATCTTGAGGTGGAAATTGCAGGAACTCGACATCGGAAAGGAACTATAGATGAATAGAACTGAAATAAAGGAGAAAGTTTCACTCTTAGCTATTAAATGCAAAGATACATATTGACGCGTTCTATGTGATAGCAATACACATGTGTATAAATATAGTATGAAAATTTCAAATATTCCCAGTAAAGATTGTATGCATTGGATACCGCAAAAAATTTCCTAACCCGGAAACGTAACTGATTTATTTCATTTATTTTTGTGTAGGTTTGTTTTTTGTTCATTTGTTTATTTGTTTTGTTATGTTATGTTGTTCTTCTTCATAAAAATCTAGATTATATATATATTGTATTTATACATGTATCTTACATACCGGTTAATATTTTCTCCATTGCCTATTACAAACAAATGGATAAGCAATTTTGTTTGACATTTGTTAGCTAAAAGTTTATTGGAGCCCAGGGTGAGCTCTATTCAAGGACTTTTTTTCTGAGGTGAAATGCCCTTAAGCTGGTTGAAGACAAAGAGAGAAATAAGCATCAATTCTGAAAATTTTGGATCAATCATTGTACTTTATCATGAATACGATTGTACTTTATCGTGAGTACGATTGCGTATAAACAGTTAAGTTTTTCAGGGACAGCAAGTGTATGAACATAAAGCAATACAAAAGCAATCGCGGTTGCTTTGACCTTGTTCCACACAGGACGCTTTACGCTTTATTGAAATGTCAATCACAAAGTAATACCCGTCTAGCCAGATAATATTTTCTGATAACATTATGTCATGTTCTTAAGACATACTTTTTTACTCAAAGAAGTTATTTTTACCAGCATCCCCACTGAGGATATTGAAAGTTAATGTCGGATTAGGCGAACTACTTTTTACATGCCAGATCTTTTCATTGGTACAAAAAGAAAACACAAGAACAATTCGAATGGCCAACAGATATTTGTCCTACTAAAGGTCGTGAGAAGATTAGTATGAAATTATAGCATACCCAGCAGGTAATGGCAATATAAATAGAACGAATAATGTCTAGAACCGTGAATAAATTGTATATAATATATGATTACGTCACCCAAGTTATTATAAAGCAAAGACACGTTTCATTCCAGCCATGCTCGCCGATATTGAGGTCAGTGTCCAAAACTACAATGTTAACTTGCCCTGCCTACAAAAATATGCCTAATCAAGATTTTGCTATATTCAAAATCGAATAATCTAACGTTTCATTTAAAACTGACTGTTCAATTGGGTAAGCCGTATATATAAAATTGATTTATTGTTTAACTTTTAAAAGGTGACTTACGCGTTGAATTACAAATATTTTATCTCGTTTTATAAGTTGATAGGGCCACTAAGTGGTCAGCATGTTAACCATCTGATTATGAAGTCGTGGTTTCGAAACCACACCGTGCTGTGGTAGGCGGTACCGTGTTGCAATATGTGTCGGCATGTTAAAGAACCATCCATGCTCTACGGTCATAAGTTCCAAGCATATGACAAATTTGTCGCTTTTCAGAGGCATACGGTGAAGTCCTCATTTAAGTGAACAACAATACAACTAACCAACCAACAAAAATAATAAATAAAATGATTTTTATAACCTGCAGGTTGCACAACAGAAATTGTCATTGCGGCCGCAGATATAGTTCCTAACTTTTCTTTCATGATAGAGGACTTTCCCTTAAATGTAAGTCGCGAAATTCTTTTCGGGGCGTGAACGCAGCTTGTGATATGAAAAATTAGGAAAGCATGACAAGAAAATTTAAAATAACAGAAAATACCTATCTAGTCCAAGGTTACATGTGTATTCTGGCATATTGAATTCTTTAAAACGAATTAGCAAATACTTGTACTCAAGACTACATGTTTAGCAAGGAAAAGAAAATCTAATAAAGTCTTTATAAAGAGTCCTACACGTCCGAGAACTTTCCCTTCAAGTTCCCTTTCAATGAGTATAATATGTATATATATTTCAACAGCGACGAAAAGATAAACTGCCGAGAGTATTCAATTAGAGTAAACCTATCTCTCGACCGTCTGTAACACCTTCTTTAAGTACATGTACTTGCAAATAAACCCCTTAATGGTCAAACACATTTTAACAATGGATAATTATTGTTCTGACAGAGTATGTTCTTTCGTGTTTAAATACTTTAAAACTCTTTTAAATTAAGATTTGCTCAGCACACTGTTGAAGAAGTCGTATAAGTACTCTTTAGAGTGGAAAATGTTATCATAGATTTAAAAAGGTCAATGTAGTTTTGCGCGACCTTTTTTTAAAAATGCTGGCCTGTACCATACAAGTATGGTAAATAAAATGCATCAATTTACAGTATTAATAGAATAACAAGATATCTTTAAAATTAAAATGTCTTTCAGTTATTTACTTTAATTAATCTGTCTGCCAAGGTTTGTCTGATATAATTTGAAAAACTTTGAAAAACTCAGGATTAAACTTTGTTCTCACTTAACACAGAAATCTCAGTCATTGAATTTTTCACCAGGAATTCTATTAAGTAGATTAAGACAGGTTGTTAACTAGAGCTACGTACAATACAAGATACAGGTACGATTGTATGTTATATTAATGACTAGATCATGTATAATGACACAACATAAATGGTGAAATACAAAAACTAACAAGATAAGAAAAGTGTTTTATGAAGTCTACTGAATAGTTAAGAAGCAATGTTATTTGATCAGCCTGGGACATGTAATTAAACACATCTTAAAGTACAAAGAATGTACATTGAACATAAATGTCTATATCTCCACTTCTATCAGATCACTTGTGATAAAGGCTTTGAAATACTTTATTTTTGCTGCAAGTGGAATCAAGTTTCAAGAATAGAAATGCCGTTTTCTATGCCATATCAGATTACAGATACCAAGGGGATAATCAAAAAGCAAAAATCCAAAAGCAGACAAAACCATGACCAAAACAAAAAGAGACAATAATACAATCAGAAATCCACACGACAAGAAAAAACAAAAATAGAGTAACACGAACCACCCCCAAAAGGGAGTGAGATTAGGTGCCCCGGAGGGTTATCAAACTCTGCTCCTCGCGCGGCACTCGTGCAAGTATTTCTATTCAACTTGTCGTGGCAGGCATAGTTCTATCAAGTGCTTAAAAAGTAAGAAAAAGAAATTCTGAAAACGTCAAAGGGTTCTAGTTGGGGTTTATGCTCAATAAAATTGTCATAAATAAAAAGAAGTTATACGGAATCCAGAGGTACAATCGTAAACGCTTTGAACGCTTCGAACTTTGACCATTGACAGTAGAACGATATATGGCATCTATTCCCGAACAGTCCGCGCAATTTTCCCCGCTTGCTACTTTTGATATTTATCTTACGTTACTCTGTGGTATATTCAAACAGCGTGTTGAATTTCTTTACTCAAAGTAAAGTTACTGCGCTAACACATAAGGCTATGGTATACATGCTGCGTACGCCGTGAAGGTAAATCCGAAGACCGGAATTTTACATAAGGAACCAAATTGGAAATGTGCAAATAAATGCAGAATCGTATCGGTAACCCGGGCTTACTCGAAAGTCCGCTGTTAGACTGGTTTTAGCCTTTAAATCTAATACAATATAATGTAACTTGTCTTTGATATTGTTTTCACTATGAGCTCGAGGTAACTAAGAATTGTCTATGAGTGTAAACCAATTTAAGTTATTTTCTTGTAGCAATAGTTATCGTCCATCTCTATTGAGTGTTAAAGTACCGGTACACATTCTAATGTGATGCTTACAACATATCTTTGATTGTGCGCCGGAAACCAAGCACAAAGTGTAACATTTAAAACGGGAAAGGAATGACAGTATAATTCAGACGAACAGGTTTTGTGATAATTAAAAGGAACAATGTTGAATGGTATTTAAAAGGCTTCAGAAGATTACAATCTTATCTAAAACGAACTCTACTTGTATTTAAAAATATAATACTGGTACCTCTGTACTCTGTATATTGTGTGTAAAGATACACATCTATGTATCATTTAATGCATCATTATGTAGTGAATTATGTCAAAAGGAACATTCGATGAATTGTCATCAACTGAAATGCAATAATATTGAAGAGGAAAGAAAGAGGGGATGTCTATTTAACGAGAACAGTTAATTTCACAGTGGTTTAACCATACTTAAAAAGCAATAAAAACTTATTGTACCTTTACATAGGTTAAGTAAGTTAACATCTTACATCTGTAACATCGGCTGTTTTATTTCTGTTTCATTCAAACTGTAATATGAACAAGCAAATAAATGAGGCGTCCAGAATGCTGAAACATACATATGATAATGTACAAGGCAATCTGAAAATTTTGTTCCTGGAAATGTATGTGCGTATGTATGATGTATATATGTATTAACTCCGACAGAGTATTCAGGTCATCACTTTTCCAATTTCATTTCATCTTACTTTCACCTTACTTTAGCTTTAGACCCGCGGACGGTGTGACGAGCCAGCAAGGGGGGGGGGGGGGGGGGNNATTAACCCCTTCCTTCTCCGTGACACCTGATCCAACCTCTGAGTTTGTCCATTGTTCACCACATTTGTATATTGTTGACATCGGGCATCTAGTGCAAGGCCAGTCATGACTGGGCTCGAATCATAAATTCCGAGTATGCGGTAAGTATACTGCACCGACGCGGCGACTAGGCTGACTCCTAACTTCGCAAAATTATATAAGTATTAAAGTGTGTTATCTATTCCAATCGAGTGCACG
>JACSZP010021749.1:0-24126 GCA_016161895.1 Pinna nobilis
AAGACAGGTAGTCCTTTAATTCAGTGGGTCGCTAAGGCAGGTTAGACTTTATATATATATACACCAAAATGGATAAAATTTCGTTGCCGTATATCAACCAACCTTTCAATTAAAATGATCTATTGCACATGAACATGTAATTCCTATGTTGTAATTCTGCTTCAGATCATTGAACCATTAACCAGGTAACCTTCAGACTGGCAAACTTTCGAACCTCGGGATATTTCCTTCCAGATCACATTAGAACAGGACAGTCTAATAGTAATTTTCTCTGAAAAGAGAAATAGTTGGAGTAAGCATTGTAAGATTGTGAAGGTAAAACATATAAAATTTCTGAAATTAAAAAAGAAAATCATAAATTACCTTTATTGTATTCATGTTCTCAAGTCCAGTCCTTAGTTTTGAATATTCAAATTAAAACATTTAAAAATGGAATAAGACAATGTCAATAAATTTGATATGAATAATAGATCCATTACATAAGAACGTTTTCCATTTTGAGCAGTAAACCATTCTAAAATTAGACTTATCGTAATCGGAAAATTTGCATTGCGTCACTATTAAATACAAAACGTAAAATACACGTTACATCAGTGAACATTCAAGAAAACAATTTGGGATAGAACAGTAGATTGATCCATCCTCGACTTATATTGAACTATCTAGAGCCCGAAAATGAGTGAAACTCAGAGAACCTAATGCGATCAATTCCCGTCGGTCGTGCGTATACTGATTTTTTTTTTTGTTTTTTTTTTTTGCTCTCAAACCCATTGGGTCAACTTCTACTAAATTTGTCAAGGATAGTCAATAAGTGATGGGGACTAAATTTTATCAAACCATTCCCTTGGGCTCGAAAATGTTCTGGCCTATGCCCCAAAAAGGATCAGCTAACTGTACAAAGCCAAATCATCTGATTTATGGCAATGTTGTAGTAACCTTTCGGGACGAAGATTCATTCGCGTTTATTGATAAGAGATAACGTTGGGATCATTTTTCGGGAATATAGCATCCTTTTGGGATGTAGATTCAAGTCTGTTCAAACCATATACATGTACATGTATTTTCTTTCTTATCATGATAAGACAACTTGAATAGTTATATTTTAAAGCTTCAATTATCTCAAAAGCAACTGAGTTTCTCCATTTCATATCAATATATTTTATTTCTCTTGACACGGCTAATTGTATAATGATACTTGGAGTGAATCCTGTGGTCGTCCCCCTACCCGTTATTAGCTCTTCTGGTCATAGACCAGCAGAGCTTATGCGATACCCCGGCGTCCGTCCGTCCGTGCGTAAATAATTTCTTGTTATCGCTACTCCTCTTAAATCATACTACATATTCACTTCTAGACTTCATATATGTTTAATGGGTCTAAGATGAAATTTATCCTTTTTCGACCAATAAGGGCCATTTTAAGGGACTTTGTCAAATTTCCCTATGTAACTCTATATAAATCTTGTTATCGCAACTCCTCCTCAACCATACTACATATTCACTTCTAGACTTGTATGTTTTCAGCATAATATTTAGTTGGTCTAAAATGAAATTCAGCCAGGTTGGACCAATAGGGGCCAGTTTAAAGGAAAAAATAGTCAAATCTTGTTATCGCTACTCTTCCTTAACTATAAGTAATATAAACATGGGATTACCACTAATGTATTCAGTATAATGTCTAGTGGGTATAAGATGAAATTCAGCCTTTTACGACCAATAAGGATCATTTTAAGGGACTTTGTCAATTTTCCCTATTTAACTCTATGTAAATCTTGTTATCGCTACTCCTCCTAAACCATACTACATATTTACTTCTAGACTTCATATATGTTTGCAGTATAAGATGTAGTTGGTCTAAAATAGAATTAAGTCTTGACAAATCTAGTTTAGAGGCCAAACAGTAAAATCTACTCCTCTTTTTTCGTAATGCCGAGTGACATTCAGACTTTCAGGATTAGCGATAACAAGAAATTATTTACCAAATAAAGGATTGTCAGACTTGATATATGAAGTAAATGAGGTAGTATGTCAAAAATGAAATTCAATTGGTCTGACTCATCAGGGCCTTTTTAGGGATTTGGTTTAATTATACATAATATACAATCTAGTTATCCCAACTTTTGTAAAATAAGTCGAATATACACATTATTAACATAAATCTTTTCAATATAATGTTAAGTTGGTCTACAATCAATTGAGACCTAATTGGACCTCAAAGGATCACTCACTTAAGGGTCTATAGTAAAATAAATTTTCGGCTATTTTAAATCATTTTATTATTCTTCATTTATCCATTTATGTACCAGTAGAGCTACAAGATCCGTGGGTCTCTTATCTCACTTATTAAAGGTTATTACACTACCTTTTGAAAGTGATGAGTTGCTGTTGAATCTGAATACTCCGACACCTTCACGACCTGAAAAAGGGAATAGGTGCAGTTATCTCGTCTTGCCGTAGACGAGCTGCTTTCATCTACGGAACAGGAGAAAACTCTAAGATCAAGGCGAAGACGTACCAACTTAGTTAAATGTATGGAATCATTAAAAAAAACATGCCTCAAATTTCGAAACGTATGGACACACGAATAAACATGTTAGACTATTGCATTGCATCAACGACCAACAAGATTTTGAATATTTCATAACACTTCTAGCAGAAATGAGTAATATCAATTCATATATTATGTTTCTACGTACTAAATCAAAGAGGGATATCCCACTTACCTAAAGGCTCGTTAATCCAAAGGTCAGTTGCCCCGAAAATGCCCCTTCTTTGGGCCCAACAAAGCTGAAATAGATAATAATGACGGTATTGTTTCTGATGCAACTGTTAGTAAACGACGTTTTTAAAGTGATGAATAGGACTACGTGAGTAGTTTTCGACTCTTCACAGACCAAAAGAGGGAGAAACGAAACAATGCCCTTGCATTGCTGTAGATGAGCTACGATGAACTCCGAAACAGAAGGGAACTCTAAGATCAAGACGAAACCGGACTAATTTAGTCCAATGTATGAATCACATACAAAAAATATGCCTCCTATTTCGTTAAGATATTAACACACTCAAATACATGTACTTGATGAACCATAAGTTGCATTAAATGACATATTTTAGGAAGACAATCAAGGTTCATGAACAATTTATTTCAACTTAAAGTGCGTAAAACTCATACCCACTTAAGTACGTAATTCTACAGAACATGCATTTTTCAGATTGTCAAAGATATTTCAATACACTATAAATAGAAACTTATTTATAGAATATGTAGTTTCCGAATTTTATAAATACATCCTTGTAATAATAATATACACTACATAACAGTTTACCGTCACACTGTCGGTTATTTAAGGAGTGAATTTAATCTGTACCTGTGGTATACGATATAACATAACTTGGAGTAGTTTAGACTTTATAAATCCGCGAAGCGGTTTATAAAAAGCGTAAACGGTCCCAAGTTTTGTTATATCGTTAATATAGGTACAAATTAACTTCATTCCTGAACAATACGCAAGACACGGCGTTCAATCTGCCCAAGCTATATTACTCTATAATTACCCTCCTAAATAATCCTAATGCGAAATTATCAATGTAAGACCCCGTGCAGATACACATGACAATATAATATTCTGTCTTGCACATCTTGCTTTATGGATATATTTATGTATACGTTTATACGGATTTATAATGACATATAACTGATTTGTAATTACAAATTACAAATTGAAATAACACATTAAATAAAACACCGATTGTTAGTCATTTTACAGTAAATTATAAATTAAGACCATCTTTGTCATTCTTCATTCCTATTTCAGCATTCCTTTTTAAACTTTTGTTATACATTTTATTTCTTATCTTTCAGTTTTATCATGAATTTTGTTTCATCACATTTTATCACAATTTTTTATTTCATCTTCATCTTTATTTTTGTATAATCTAATAAGTTCTTATGAAATTATTACAAACGTTTGAAAATTTGATATATTTTTCATTTTACGGCATATTAATATAAAACATTCTAATTTTTAAAAAAAATATCTTGATTACCAATTACTGTGTGAAATTTCTGAATTCCTGTGTACAGGAAGATAATATTCCTTTAATAGAAAACTCACAGGTATATACATGTACATCATATATGTAAGAAAATGAACAGAATGAAAATATATAGGTGTGAAATGTATACCGAATTCACACACGACTCAGATACCAACTAAGCCAACAATTTATATTCATTAAAAAATTTAAGGATAATATAGTACAAGGGTTAGTGAAAAAGGTTCAAGATCTTATCTTTAAATATTCAATGTAGGAAAATTAAATATAGAATAGCACTATGTCAATACATATGATCGGAATTATAGATCTATTACATAGGAACGTTTCCATTCGGATCAGTAAACAATTCTAAAATTAGACTTGTCGTAATTGGAAAATTCGTACTGCGTCTATGTATTAAAATACAAAACGTAAAATATAGCGTAACATAGGTGAAAGTGCAGTACGTCATTGATACTTAATAAGGTGAATAAAAAACACAGGTGTGCCAGCGATGTGTGTAAACTTCTTTGTTGAAATGATAAACAAGTTCGTCTTCATTCACAAATTTTCTTGCAGGGAATAAATGTGTATTTGGTAAAAGAGTAATTTGTGTGGAATTTAGCTGCTATTGTTGCTAAACTATAAATGTAAACAAAATATATTTCAAGCTTTCAAAAGAAAATAATTTGAGATAGAACAAAATATCTAGAGCCCGAAATTGAGTAAAAGGGAACCGACTGCAATCCGTTCTCGTCAGACGTGGGTATACTTTTTTCTTTTTTGAAATTTTGACTTTGCTCTCAAAACCCATGGAGTAAACTTCTACTACATTTGCCAAAAATAATAAATAAGTGATTGGGACACTTTTTATTCAAACCATCCTCTTACCCCAACCCAAAAAGGGTCAGCTTACAGTACAAGGCCAAATAAGTTATAGTATATTTTTGGGGTGAAGATTTTTGTTAGTTCAAGAGATGACCATGGGGTCATATTTTGGGGATATAGCATCCTTTTGGGTCGTAGATTCATGTCTATTCAAACCATATATTTGCTTACTAATTATGATGAGACAAGATGAATGGTTTTTATCTCAAAAGCAACTAAGTTCTCCATTTGTTTTCAATATATTTTCCGATTTTTCTTGACATGGCTAATTTTATAATGATACTTGGACGGGTTAAAGGGGTCGTTCCCCACCCCGTTATAATACCGACCAATTATTATTTCTAAAAACCACATCCCTAAACCATATATTTTCTTATTAATCATGATAGGACAACTAGAATGGCTATGTTTTTGGAGTTGCCCGGGGCTAACCCCTTCCCTTATTTCAGAAATACTCTATAATCGCAAACAAAGTTGAGATCCCAATCCCTAAACTATATATTTTCGCGTTCATCAGAACAAGGACGTTTGTGTGATAATATTTGAGAGATCCTTGGATCATTCCGCCATTCTTTATTGTTTTGCATTTCATCAAATCTTCAGAGTAGAAAATTTAAATATGGAAGAGCACACTGTCAATACATTTTATTTGAATAATATATCTATTACATAGGATTGTGTCCCATTCAGAGCAGTAATCACTTCTAAAATTATACTTGTCGAAATTGGAAAATTCGTACTGCGTCTCTGTATCAAAATACAAAACATAAAACATAGCGTAGCATTCGTGAACATCCAGTGCGTCATTGATACTAAATAAGGTGAATCAAGAAAATACAAGTGTGTCAGCGATGGGCTGTAAATGATATTGTTGAAATGATAAATGTTTACAAATTTACGTATACGGAATAAAAGTGTATTTATTTGGGAAAACGAGTAATTCGTGTGGGATGTAGCTGCTATTGTTGTTAAACTATTAATGTAAACAAAATATAGTTCAAGTTTTCAGAAGAAAAAAAATTGGATAGAACAAAATATCGGTTTCAGTTTGTAAGAAACAACGAAACCAGTCCAATTAAACCTCGTCTGATCTCTCTGCAGATTGACACACCCTTGACTAATATTGAACTCTCTAGAGCCCGAAATTGAGTAAAACACGGGGAACCGTTGCGGGGTAAAATTTGAGGGATCCTGGGGTCATTCCGCGATACTTTCTTGTGTTGTATTCCATCTCATTCACTCCTCATGTGACCGCTTAGGCCTCTGGACCGTTTGTTCTTTGTGAAATCAAAGAAGAATTATAAAGAATGGTATTTTGAAATGTTAATATCACAATGCTCCCCTTTTAAAATTATTGAAAGATTTCAAAATACAAGGTAGGATTTCTGAGTATTTATATTTTTGCAGGCACATGATTGACATGGTAAGGGCATACTATATGCCTTGAAATCTTCAGTTGTTTGGCGAATGTGGTTGGCTTTTCTGTTCCTCGTATAAGAGGATTAAAACGAGGTACCATGTTAATGTAACTGTCGGGACATTAAGATAGCTCAGTGCGCACTGGCAATATATGACTTGTGTATCAAAGGCAATACATTCGAAGTCTTTCACCGAAACTCGATGACGTTGTTACGTGAAGAAAGATTCTTAAGGTGCCGAGTGGTTAGCATGTTCGACTTCGAGCCGTGGGGTCCGGGGTTCGATTCCCGCAGCGCCACTCCGCGGTTGGCCGTCCCTGTCTTTCGGATGAGACAGTAAAAACCCAGGTCCCGTATCACAGTAGGTGTTGACACGTTAAAGAATCCTCCCTGCTCTACGGCCAGCAGTGCCGAGCGTAGGCAAAATTTGTCGCCCTTCACCGACACACGGTGACGTCTCCATATGAGTGAAATATTCTTGAGTGGGATGTTAAACAACAACGCAACAACAACAGCAACAAAGATTCTTAAATTGAACGTTACACAAGGGTAGTGACCGCCGTGGCTAAGTGGTAAACGTGCTCGTCTTCTGATCGCCGTAGGTTCGAATCCGTGCCGCGCTGCGGTTTGTTGTCCCCGTCCTTTGGATGAGATAACAAAATACCGAGCTAAATTTGTCGTCCTTTACCAGCATAATATGACGTCTCTGTAGACTTGAAATATTATTGATTGAGGTATTAAACAGCAGTACAACCAACACAAAAGTAACAGGCCTGGCCTATTCTTCAGTTAACTTCCGTTTATGAATAATCTTGTTCTTTATCAAAACACAGAGTGTCAAGAACTGTGCGTTTCTCAGAAGTATAGTATCATTGGGAATTTGACATCACCTACTCATTGTTTAGGTCGGCTTTGTATACCATCATTTGAAGAAGCAAAAGCAAGCCACATAGTTTGTAAGCTACTTTTCACTTTATGTCCTGTATAAGGTTGAGTTGTAGATACAGGTGTTAAGTTATAATTACTTTAGTTATACCGGTAATGGCTGTAGCTTTTAGAAACAAGTATAGATTATTTTTTATATGAAATATACATGTATTTCCTGAGAAAAACATGGAGGTCTTCAAAATTCAAAGTACGATCGTTGACATTCATGAAACGGAAGAGTGTATAAATAAATTTGCACTTTTTTTTAGGTCATCTGAGCTTTGCTCGTGGTGACCTATTGCGTTCGAATGGATCATGCCCAAACTTGGTACAGATGTTCTACACAAGGTCCCACACAAATGTTGTTAATTTTTGGAGTCATGCAGTATCCAAGATGGCCGCCATGTCCTCTGATTGGCTGAGACATTTTGAACTTCTTCTCCAGAACCACTGGATGGATAAGGCCCAAACTTGGTACAGATGTTCTACATAAGGTCAAACACAAGTGTTGTTACTTTTCGGGGCTGTGCAAAATCAAAGATGGCCGACATGGCCTCTGATTGGCTGAGACATTTTGAACCTCTCCTCAAGAACCACTGGATGGATCAGACCAAAACTTGGTACAGATGCTCTACACAAGTTCCCAAACAAATGTTGTTACTTTTTGGGGCCATGCAAAATCCAAGATGGCCGCCATGGTCTCTGATTGGCTCAGATATTTTCAACATTTTCTCACAGTTTTTTCAACCAAATTGCCAGAGATGAATATTAGATAATGAAGACTCAAGTTTATTCAAACTTTCCCCTTGAGTCTAAAATGGCCCGCTCTAGGGCCAAAAGTGTCAAATGTTGCTACATTAAAAAAATCTTCTCTGAAATTACAAGGCCAAATAATCTCACTTCTGAAATATAGCATCCTTTTCAGGTGTAGATTCAAGTTTTTTAAAAAGAAGACCATGGGGACATTTAAAAATTATTAATTTAAAGGAGATGATTTTCAATGGAAAATCTTCTGGATATTTGCAGTCTATTTATTCCCAACAATATGTTTTCAATCAAATGTCAAGGCTACTCGACTGGTTTTTGGCACGAAACTCGCACAAATTGATGTATTAAAAATCAATCGTTTGGCGTACGGTTCTGGAATAAGAAAGGAGCCGAGATATTCATGGGATACTCTTCTGTTTTAGTTTTAAAACAATCCATGATCTCATTCGATCGCTATCGAGGACGAAAGGAAAAACTAAAACACGGATAATAGCATTAACACGGGGAAAATATAAGCATCTGTTACAATAACGCATTTTAAATAATGAAAATGCATGTAATATTATACTGATTCTGATAGCAATACATGTATTAAGTATATATAGTATGAGATATTAAATTAAAACAGAGAGACATGGTTATAGCCAGTTACTTTGAGATTTTGTGAAGTAGCAATACCGAACAAAGTTCATCACTGGATAACAACTAAACAGGATTAAAACCGTAGTCGGGAGCACACAATAGCGTAAATTTCCTCGAAAAACACGCCAAATACCAAAAAATAATTTTTAAATACCAGTGTCGCTACACTCTGCTGACTGTATGGTGCAGCTTATGTTTTTGTTTTGTTTTGTTGTTGTTTAACGTCCCACTCAAGAATATTTCACTCATATGGAGACGTCACCGTGTGCCGGTGAAGGGCGACAAATTTTGCCTATGCTCGGCACTTCTGGTCGTAGAGCAGGGAGGGTTCTTTAACGTGCCAACACCTACTGTGACACGGGACCTGGGATTTTACTGTCTCATCCGAAGGACAGGGACGGCCAACCGCGGAGTGGCGCTTACGCGGCTCGAACTCGAGTCTTCCGATTCGCAGTCGAACACGCTAACCACTCGGCCACGGAGGCCCCAAATAATAAAAAATCCTAGTTAGTGTGAAGTTTATTACCATAGCTGTAATAATAAAATACCGGGCGGTTCATGGCATCTAACTCGCATCAAAGTCACTGAGACTGTTATCGAGAAATTTGTTTACTTATATAGATCGCTACTAAATAAAGATGAATGTAAAATCATAGTTTACTCAGCTGAAGAAATGTTGTAAATTGGCACACTGAAATTTATCTTCAAAACGATAATACACATGTCGATACTGCTTGTATTTGGGCTGTTAGTAAGCTGATCAATCACTACCTGTATCCAAGGTTTAGTAGTGCATAGTTCATGGATTTTCATACAAGATACAAGGGCCTATAGTAAGGACACAAAATTATCCAAAGTGATCTGACATATAAAATTGTTGAAACTCATAAAAGCTTTGTTAACATCAATATGTCACTTCTTACAAATATCAATGACCATTACCTTTACTGAGACTTGTAATGATCATAATTTCAGATATATCTTCCTTAGTCAGAGAAATTGAAGATCTCAAGAAACAACGTATTTGCAGAGTTTGTTTGGATGAGCAAATCACCATCGTTTTTCTTCCTTGCGCCCATTTCGTTTGTTGTCATCTTTGTTCTCAAAGGCTGACAACATGTCCGGTCTGTAGGAGTAATATAACGAGGCGACTTAACGTATATATGGCATGATCATGATTCGTCTCCTTCAATGATGATTTAAGGCAAATATATAGATCCCTTACGGAAGCGTATTAGTGACATCTTTTATACATTTTTCTGCGTAAAATTTACAGAAAAAAAGTGTAAAGTTTACAGAAAAAAGTGTAAATTTTACAGAAAAAGTGTAAAATTAATAGAAAAAAGTGTAAAAATTAAATAAAAAAGTGAACTGTTTAATGTCCCTAATACGCTTCCGTAACCCCTAGCATATTGAATCTCGGCAAGTAAATTGACAAGAAGTCTATTCCACGTGCATTCAATATCCTAGACACTGGAAAGGTGCAGAGAGATATGTCTAAAGTGTAAATCGAGAGGTACCACAGGATATACGAAAATAAGTTGGGAATAAAATGGGTCTCAACCTGGAAACAATCGTGAATCCGTAATAGGAAAGTACCAGGTCTCTGGATGTGTGGGCATGTTTAATACACAATGAAACGTGCCAGTTGACAGTAACTGATTTTTTGGTGAATTTTACGGTATTATCTTAAAACACTTGAGAGAAACAAACTACAGATTATCAATTTAGACATTATAAATCGATTTCAATGAGACTTGTATATAAAGCCACCTTAGGTATACAAGATAACAGGTCTTTATAGGAAGATGGTCTTTATATAGAAGTTTATTTGCATAAGTAGGCCTATAAATGTTACTATTGGGGACAGCAAAAAATGACCCTTGTGACCAAGTGGTTATTAAACACAAGTGATTACGAAAGCAGGATTGTATTGTATATGCATCTTCGCTGATTCATTTAAACAAAAGTTGCAATTTTAAATCTTCCGATTTCATGCTGAATTCAGCCACATCATTTGCCAATGGTATACATAATAAGTGCCATCAGACTGTTTACATCCCCTTTTGCAGAATAAGTTTCTATCCTATATACATGCATATGGTAACAGGTTCAATAGCTATTGCAATTATTTACCAAGATGCACAAGTTTCGATTCACTTACTATACCACTGAAGTTACTTTCAACATTTCGAATACTGAAGTTCGATAGTTTGACCTTCAGAACAGTTGCATTTCAATAAATGGAATGTTGATTTACTGGTTTGCTGAATTGTGAGGCTCTATCCCTCGTACATTTAGTTCGTTTGAATTTAACTGTAGAATCATTATTCCTCCATGGTACCTGGTTCCATCTCTGGTTTTTCGAGTGATTGGTGTTTATGCAATATCCCTGGACTTTGTGTCTTGTCAGCTTCTGAGAACCGCCATGATTCCACTGAGAGGTCAAGAGCAAGCATCAACAGAGGATACTCGCTTTTTGTCCTTTAGATTGAACGATATAAACCTAGGTCCCATGTGACAGTACTAAACTGTTTTATTGATAACTGGTGAATAGTCAAGTCATTGATCCGTGGTAGCGGGGAAGACCTAGGCCGTAGTTAAAGGGTAATAGTTCTCTCTGTCTTCTATCCTTTCGAGTTAAATGATTTGACTCTCCCTCAGCATCAATGAAACAAATTATTCATTATCCAATTCTATTTAAAGGGACTTCCTGAATCCTAATCAGAAACAATATATTCGCTGATTACACTTGAATAGTGCACGAGACAGGTTACAGTGTTTCTACGTTTTTTTGTTCATTTAACTATATATTTTGTTAGGTTAAAGAACTCCTACTGCTTAAAAGCTTTGATGGCTGATCATTTGCCAAAACTTTGAAGTCCACTACAGAGTGACATTTGGTAACGTCTGTACATTTGTAAAAAAATCTTAAGTGGGGCTCTAACTCTTCTTTTCTTTCTTCCTTTATTAGTTACTTGTGCTAAAATCTCTCAAAGATTTATTTTGAATAATTCAAATTCAGATAACAAAGCAATTTTGACTTCAAACATTATTTTGCTAGAGGTTTGTACATTATAATTCAACATAATTTCAATATATATAAAAGCAACTCAATCCGCTGTTACCACAAAGACAATGTCTGAAGAGTTTGATAAAATGCAGACACAAGTCCAATTGCAATTGAATACTTATATCTACATATATACAGTAAAACCTCAATGAGTCAAACTTTGATTATTTTATTTTTTTGTGTGTCAAACTAATCTCAAAGCCCAAAAATGATTCAACACAATTGAGTTTCAACTTAAGAAGACCAGCTTCAATTTATTTTCTTTAAAAAAAAAATCAAAATTACAAGTGTTATATCAACAGGTGATGAGAACTGCAGTGCTTAATTATTTGGGGCATAAAACAGTTTTATTCTGTACTGAAATGACCCTACTGTCACTTGCAAACTTTTGATTAAATCGAAATACCATAGATAAACAGAACTTCCAAGATCTCCATTATACAAGTTGAGGATATAAGCATACTCGATCTACATGAACAACTGAAAATTCCAAATGGGTTAAGACAAGATATTCAGAAGGAGCTAACATCTGAAATAATATTAAAAGGGAGCACATGACTACAATTTCAGTAAGAAGTTTGCAAATGACACTACTGCAGATGAAAGCTGATATTCCAGAATAAATAATGTTATCTTAGCATTCCAATCGACGAATAAACAAACTCAAATACATTTGACAAACTTTTTGTTAATATGTTTCATCAATGTAAACAAATGAAACTTGATAGGGCATATGACCATATCTCCTCTTTATAAATGCATCTATGAAAACATTGATCAAAACTAGTCGAAAAATGTCAGAGATTTGAACATATCTATACTGTACAAAATGCATAGGGATAATTCAGAATTGAAGAAAATTTTGAAAAGAATTCATCAGAATTAATTTAAAGATAGTAGGCATACCTACTCATTGAGTTATACAGCCAGATAACTGTAAAAAATATCATGCTATCAAAAGATAACATCATTATGTAACAAAATCATAACCAGTGACTGACATGAAAAATTAAATAAAAGGCTAGCATATTGATAAGAAAGTCGCATGATGCACATTCATATGGAAAATTCATATAATCTAATTAGGAATCCTAATTCACACTTTGTTCTATTTGCAACAGATTTTCTCTATCAACTTTTATTCTGTTGTTATTTATTTTGTTTTACCCCACCTTCAACAATATTTCTGTCATATGGTGGCTTCTAAATTAAGGTGTTTAAGTATAATCAATATCTACAAAGGTACCTAAAAAAGTGATGAAATAAAAATGAATACTGTTATTGCTTTAACATAATGATATACAAAATGTTCTATGTACATAAGTTAAACACTGAAGTGTTGTAAACTTTTCACAGAGCATAGGCATTGTCTGGCTTCTCCCTATCTTTAATATTCACTAATTTGAGTTCTCATTAAAATGGTGTCAAGTTACTGGGTTTCGGTGAGTGTAAGGATAAGAGTGCGAAAAACAATCAAGAAATAAAACTTATCTTTGTCACTTTTCCTAAAAAACATGATTAAGTGCAGCTTCTAAGATGTTTCTTTTTGCTGCACTAAAAACAATGTTGTTGTCTGGTTTCTGGTTTGCACATAACACAGGAAATCATTAAGGGTCACCAATTTAGGTTCCTCAACAAAAAGGTCACCAGACGATATCATTCAAAACATTGGTTCACATGCTATACTATTTCTATGATCCCTCATTTACATTATGATTTACTTGGTTCGTCAATAATAGATATGTTAATAGAAATAATATAAGTGATAAATACTTGACCCATTCACCCCTAAAGACACAAATGGGTTTGCCTAAATCATTGATTTAAGGAAGAGTCCATTAGTTTTCAGGGGTAAATGAGTTAAGCTTGAATACTTTTTAAAACTTTACATATCACAGATAACATATTACAAGATGAGAGCCAACTCCCATCATAAAACTTGGCTGTCTGACACAATCTGTTATAGAGAAAAAGATGGCTGCTGTCTTAAAATACATGTTGTATTTGGGTAAGGCTAAAGAAACAAACATGCTAAGTCTCACCAGTGTTGGTTTTCAGATATGAGTGAAAATACAATCTGTAGCCCTAAGACATTCAACATCTGATCTCTTTATCCTGTTGCTGTATATTGCAGCAACTTTAATTGCAATCCCAATTTCAATTCATTAAAATTTAATTGGTGCCTAACTTCTTTACCAAAGTAAATTTAATGTAAACAAAATAAATACCTCATACAGACCTAAATGACTTAATGAAAACATCAACTATTATCATAAAAGGTCATCTCATAGTTCAACAATAAATAGAGGGGTGTCCTAGTAGTGTAGTGGTTAGCATACTCCCTTCTCACCAATGTGATCCAGGTTCAATTCTTGGGTCTGTCTGGGGAGTATGTGAGATGGTATGGTGGTCGCCAACTTGGACACATGGGGTTTTCTCCGGGTACTCTGGTTTCCATCCACAGCAAAGAACCCCACAAGCTGACACCAGGGCCAACGAGACATTATTATAAGTTGGCAGAATGTGTTTGTTAATCGTTGTAAAATAAATAAAGTTTAAAGTTATACAAAGAGAACTGCGTTTAGAGCAGAGGAACATATTCTATATCAGCCACTGACGTACATGGTTGTTTTGTATTTGGCAACTGATATAAGACAATTACAGTCTGAGCCACAGGATAAACTTTTCTTAGATCACTATAGTGATCGACCCACTCACTTATCAGACCACTTTGTGCAAGTATCTTAGGTGGCGAGATAAAAGCAAGGTTCTACTGTATATACAACAACCAGAATACTGAACGGTTACCCGTTGTAGCTGTGAATATAGATACAATCAACAGATAGACTATATACAATTTATGTACAAAATAAAAAACTTCGATAATGTACACTTGATCATCATTGATGAGAACAACTTCTGCATCATATCTGAAATTGAACTGTTCCTATTCTTGTTAGTAGTAAATTGAAACATACAGTTCATTCTTTGAGGACTTTCAAATAGATAACTGAACTTTAATTACAATTTATGGTCTGAAAGACTATTCACAAAAAATCGATTATTCAGACTTATTCAAGAGATATGAATAGATACATGAATAAGCTCTAATAAGACTGCATAGGTTAAAATTTACATGCTCAACAAAACAAAGTCTGTTATTTTAGTCATCTTAGTCGGTGACTATTAGTAAACAAATTTAATTGTTATATTTATCAAAACTTCCATCAATACCCTATCAAAATAAATAATCATGCATCTTCTTTGGTACCCATAATTTAAAAACACTCCATAGATGATACAATCAACATGTATCTTTGATACAAAGATAAAGGGCAGCAACTTTTTAACAGAAAAATATTCTGTTAAGCAATCTGTGTACCTATTTTCATTTTGATTGCCATGCATACAGTACTTTCCAAATTCTTGATCATCCTCAGAGATTCATATGTTTGATTTGATTTTGAATATGTTTCACAACCACATTTTAGCAGCTTAATAACCATCTCCCACATCAGAATCAACTTGCTATTCATCTGACCATAGAAATGCCGCTTTGATCTTCCTCAGGGAGTCTTGAACTATCTGCACTGCTGCTCTAGCCTCGAGCCAAGCATGCTGCATCTTAGCTCGATTATCCTCAATAGTAACCGAAATTTTCTCAATGTCCGTACTGTTACGCGGCTGGCCATCTACATTAGCAACCACTTCCCATGATTCCTGACACATGGCAGCCACTTTGGCATCTTGCTGTTGTAGTGATGAGTCGATCACAGGACATTCCTTCAGGATGGCATTGCTAACACTTGCGTACTTGAAAAAAAAGGAAGAAAGGACCTGAATACATGACAATCATGTAAATATATTAATTCAACATAGTCAAGCAGGATGCTAAATAAGATGGAAATAGAGATGGGGGCTTAATAGCACCAAGAGTGGAATTGACAGAATCTCAGCAGTAAAACCAGAGATCAAGTCGTTGTATAGTTATGATTGAGGGCACATGCTAACTGATACTCCTGTAGCTGGGACTTAAGAAACAAATTATCAGCCAAAAAAGATTCCTGATCAAAAATATCCGAAGGGGGTGTTGGCACTTTTACAGGGACAATGTGCTTACTGAGTAAAAAAGACAAGAATCTCACTTCAAATATGGAAATCTACTTCAGCATTTTGTGTTCCGTGAGTAAACATACTGTTGTAAAATTACAATAATATAAGTTTACAAACAAAATGATCCTTTACTAAAGGCAACATAAGCATGCTACCATTTTACATGAATTAAAGGCTTTCCATTTTGGACACAGTTAAGAATCTTTTCTGTGTCATAAATAAATTTCCTTGTTTAACGATAAAACGATACATACCTCTGTATGGAAGATGTTTAATATTATCTTCATCTTTTTCTCTAATTTAAAATCCTCATTTGCAGCATCAACTTCTAGTTTGCAAAATTCATCTTCTCTTTTGACCTGTGAAATTTCCAGTAATAGTATTTATAAACACAGTATTTGGAGAAGTCAATACCCTAGATCGCAGTCAATAAAGCTTTATCAAGGGAAAAACAAAAAGATCAACAGAAGGACAATAAAGATATCGACTCCAAACATATTCAATATTCTTGTTTCCTGAATACAAGAATTTATCTTGTTGTATTGTTGTTTTGAGTCCAATTTAAGTATCTTAAACTTCCATGTTAATGTCACTGATTGCCAGACAAAGGCATCAAACATGAGTTAAAATTCATGCTTGGAACTCTGGATCATTGAGGAATGAGGATTATTTAATGCGCCTTTGTTTACTGAGAGGCAGGATCTTATTTTTTATCATCTCATTAAAGGGCCTCCGTGGCCAAGTGGTTAGCATGTTCGACTGCAAATCGAAAGATCAGGATTCGAGCCATGTAGCGGCACTCCGTGGTTGGCTGTCCCTGTCTTTTGGATGAGACAGTAAAAACCAAGGTCCTGTGTCACAGTGAGTGTTGGCAGGTTAAAAAAACCCTCCCTGCTCTACAGCCAGCAGTGCCGAACATAGGCAAAATTTGTAGTCCTTCACCGGCACACAGTGCATGATGTCTCCATATGAGTGAAATATTCTTGAGTGGGACATTAAACAACAATACCATACCATATCATCGTCTCATTCAGGATAGAAGAAACAAGCCGCTTCCAGTAAGCCAGCTAATCCACTCACACAGAGATGTCACCAAGTACTGTTTTAGGGACTCAAATTTTGGTTTATGCTTGACACTTTGAGTCATTAAACTAGATGGACTCTGAAATAAGCTTACACATACATGTACTGTGGTTCTGGACCTAATGTTTTGAACTATCTCATTCAAAAGATAGGAAAAGCTAGCTGCTTCTGTTGAGTGGGTGTGAACCTATGAAATAAGCTTACACATACTGTGGCTCTGGACCTAATGTTTTGAACTATCTCATTCAAAAGATAGGAAAAGCTAGCCGCTTCTGTTGAGTGGGTGTGAACCTATGACCTAATAATCTGAAGGAGAGCATACTACCAGCAAACAGGGTTCTCTTTAGGATTTATGAAAATCAATATTTTTGTTATCACAGCACAAATGTTAGTCATCGTTTGTTTGCTATTAATCTATTATATGTAGAAAATAGATTAAGCCTGCACACACTGAAAATCAATACATGGATAAATAGATATGGTGATCGAGGTAAGCAATACAAAATCATACAGAAGATTAAACAGAGGACTACTCTCTGATATCCTCAAAAATTTATTTATTCAATTCATTTAATTTTATGTACATGTAAATAGTCTGGGCTATAACATTAACCCTTTGGACTTTTGTCCGTATGACTTAGGTACAAAGATAATCCAAAATAAAACTGAGGACACTAATTCTCACTTTTAATTTGGCCCCTTCTCCAACATTATTTTTCATGGCAGCAATACAATCCTCCAGACTCTTCTCTCCATTTTCTAGTATCTGGGCCAGTTGACACGCCTCCTTCAACTTGGTTAGAGATTTGCTATGGTATTCTCGTAGCATGGTTACTTTCTTTACAGCTGTACCTGCTGTTCTGAAGACATCATCAAACTGCAGAAAGAAAATATCCAAGATTCTTTATAACAAATTTATAATAAAAAATTGAACAAATATTATTTTGTTACTAAAGATAAAAAAATTGAGCAGATATATTTATTTTGCCAAATCAACAGTTCTTTTCACATTTACATATTGGTCAAAGTATATTTCCTCGTGTATGTTCAGTGCATATCAATATCATCAGACTCTATTATGTAGTAAGTTATTTATTTTCCTAACAATGAAGTTTAGTGTAATTTAGCTGAAATATAACTCTTGCTCATAAAAGCAGATTTATGGCACATGTATATCACTATACATTATGACAAAATTGTCATTTGATAAAAATTCCATAGGGACTGTCACGACTCTGAGGATAGCGGGTTCATCTTTTGATCATGAGGTTACCAGTTCAAATCCATTCTGCAGACTTGGTTGGTTTCCTGTCCTTCGGATGAGACAGTAAATGGGAGGTTCCATGTCAAAGTATGTGCTGGCATGTTAAAGAACCCTCAATGCACAATGGACATATATTGTACATAATTGTGATCCTTTATTTTCGTTATTATACTGAAATAAGTTGATCAACGAATTCGGCAATCAAAGTGAGCCGAAAAATTTTGGACAATTTAAACTTTGATTTGTCTATCTTTCTATTTAATATGTGATACAATTTATAGTACAAAGAATGACTGGCAAGCAAAGCGAGCTGAATTTTTGTTCTTTCTTTCTTTTTAAGGATATTAGATATATGAAATAATTTACTTAATAAATTCGGCAAGCAAAGCAAGCTGGAACATTTTTGACTTCAATTTGTCTATTTTTTTATTTCATTTGTGATACAATTTAAAGTGCAAAGAATGACTGGCAAGCGGAGTGAGCCAAAATTTTCAATTTTATTTTAAGGTATCGAATAAAATTATACATTGTATTAACGATATGAAATAAATTGCTTAAAAATTTTGGCGAGTAAAGCAAGCCGGAAAACTTTGGACAAATTTAACTTTTTTTTAAATTTGTTTAACTAACTATCTTATTTGTGATACAATTGTGTAAACTGACTGGCAAGCAAAGCGAGTAAAAAATTTTTCTATATATCATTTGAGTGAGATTTGCCAGAGGTGGGTTCCATAACCATTGGACCCAACCTCTGACGAATCTCAGTGGGGGGTCTGGACCCCTGGTCCCCCCCTCTGTATCCGTGCATGTAAGAGTCCTCAGTTTACTCTCTCATACTAAAGACGGGGAAAAGGCACTAACCTCTAGGCCAACATTCCTCAGTATTCAGTTACATAAAGCAATCAACTAATACATGAATAATAGTAGCATATTATATTATGACTACTGCTCTACCCTGATTCATTATTTATTCACTAGGCTATTGAATTTTACTAAGCAGACTCATTTTGGAGTAGAATCTTGTACCGTATCAATTAGTGATTTTATGCCCCAATGGGCCAAACTTGGACAAGTTGACTTGATATATTGTTATCTTACATATGAGAATAAAATACATAATACCTGTCAATCATTTTCCCTCTGTCATTTGACTGACAGCAAGGACCAGGGAAATTATGTTTTTAAGTTACCAGTCTCTGATAAAAATACATAATCATGTGAATTCACTGTTATGCTCAGCTTTGCGCTTGTAGCATAAGGCTAAATAAAACAATTACTAGTACAGTAGCTAAAATGTAAAGGAATCTGGTGCTAAGCTCATATTAATTTCTCTTTTTTCTTTTTTATAAATGTTAAAATCGTTGATGGACATTATTTGGAAATAACAAAAAACAGCAGTGTCTGCATTGGAAATGACGTTGTATAGGACCATCAAGTTAATGATCGGCGTTGGTAGTATTTGCAAAAATCGGACTCACTTGTTTCACATCAACTTTCTCCAGAACATCGACTTCTATCTTCTTTGTCTCGTTTTTCTTGATTTTCTTTTCTTTTGGTTTGCGTTTGTTCATTGCATACTTAGAAGCCAGTATGTGGCGTATCAGCTGTTGCATAGCTTCTCTGACAGAGCCATCCCCATCTCTGGCTGACACCATCATACTGAAAAGATATGAAGACAAATGTCATAATACCGTCATACTGATAAGATATAAATACAAATGTCATGACACTATCATACAGAAATTATATGATATCAAATGTCATAACACCAACATCCTGATATGATATAAATACAAATAGTAAGTCATAACACCATTATACTGACACAGGATGACCACAATTGCCCTAAGAATATCATACTGATATGATATGAACACAAATGTCATAAGACCATCATACTGACATAAATGAACACAAATGGTCATAAAGCCATCATACTGACAAAATATGAACACAAATGTCATAAGACCATCATACTGACACAACAAATGAAAACAAATGGTCATAAACCCATCATACTGACAAGATATGGACACAAATGTTATAACACCATCAAACTGACAAGGTATGAAAACAAATGTCAGTACACCACCATACTGACAGGATATGAACACAAATGTCATAAGACCATCAAACTGACACAAATGAAAACAAATGGTCATAAAGCCAACATACTGACAAGATATGAAAACAAATGTTATAACACCATCATACTGACAAGATATGAACACAAATGTCATAATACCATCACACTGACACAAATGAACACAAATGGTCATAAAGCCATCATACTGACAAGATATGAAAACAAATGTTATAACACCATCATACCGATAAGATATGAACACAAATGTCATAACACCATCATACTGACAAGATATGAACACAAATGTCATAAGACCATCATACTGACACAAAAGAACACAAATGGTCTTAAAGCCATCATACTGACAAGACATGAACACAAATGTCATAACACCATCATACCAATAAGGTATGAACACAAATGTCATAAGGCCATAATACTGACACAACAAATGAACACAAATGTCATAAGACCATCATACTGATAAGATATGAATACAAAAGTTATAACACAATCATATTGACAAGACAGGAACACAAATGTGATAACACCATTATACTGATATGATATCAAACCATCATACTGACACAAGATATGATCCTCAATATCATAACATCATACTGACAAGATATAGACACAAATGTCATAACACCATCAAATTGATAATATATGATATAAAATGTCATAAGACCGTCATATTGACAAAATATGAACACAAATGTAACAACCATCATATTGACACAAATGGTCATAACAACATCATACTGACAATATATAACACAAATGGTCATAAACAACAGTTCCATACAACACATTGGAAGTCAAAATATCATATGTTTGGGGATAGCAGCTGCCTTTCGTTTTTTCAGAAGTAACGGTATAATTCAAGGTCCAGTATTACAGTAAGTGCCCAGAGGTTAAGGAACCCTCACTCCTCAATGACCAAAAGTTCTAAACATAAGTCAAACTTGGTCGCCCTTCATTGGCATTATTGATGTCTCCATCTGTATATCATTGATAAAATCTATTTTTATCCAAAAGCCTGAAAATTGGAAACACAAGTGTACCTTCCATGAAATTTGTGTTCCTTGACCAGTCGCTCCATCATTTTAACACACTCTGGTTTCTCCTCCTCTGTTAGCGGGCCTCCAATGGACCAGACCTTTTTATTAGTAGTATCTGCTATCATAGAAAACACAAGTAGATGAATAATAATGATATAATGATAAAACTTTCATGAGGTAAACATATGTTAAACAATTCATTCAATTTTCACCACTTTCATATTGTTAGCTTTCTTTCATATACAATTCAGTATTTACCAAGTAAGGGTCACCAACTCAACCTTCCAACAGCAAACTGGTATACTTCTGATATAATTACAAGATTAGACCAAAGCCAGATACAGAGATAGGGTGATAGTCATCTGATTAGTCAGGTATGACTACACCATGGAATTAGGTCAATGTTGTTACACAAGTATGGTGACATTCAAGGTCTACAAGCCAGAGGTTTAATGCCTCATCATAAATCAGGTATGATTATGCAAAGGTAGAAGGCTGCATAATTTATCAGATATTAGAAAACAACGGGGCTAGGTCAATGTCATTACAGGAGTATGGCAACATTCCTGGCCTATACTATAAAATGTATTGAAGACAAAAATAAAACATCACCACAAACCTTCACTTATCTGATCCTTTTCTTGTGTATACTTCTTTAATCTCTCTGCCTGTACTCTTTGCTCAATCTACAAAAATAAAAATTTTAAAAAGTGCTGCATTAATGATGTAAACTCTTGAAATAAAGATTAACAATGCAAACTATCAAAAAAGTCCTATTCTACATTCATGCATTCACTTTTTAAACAGTTTCAAAGTTTCATTGGGTATATAGAATGATGCTTACCATTTCAAATTGTAAAATGTTCAAGCATTTCTAGTGATAGCCACAGTGCCATGTTCAGGGTACTTAAGAAAATATTGTGACAACTGAATAAGATGTAAAAACTAGACATGTACAGTAAAACCTTGTTGCATCGCCACCTTCGGTTCTATATAAATTTGGCGTTATAACGAGTGTGGTGGTACAATAAATTTCCAACGAGTTATTTGCCTTGGGTTACTTACAAACACTTGGGGACTCAGAATGGGGTTATTTTAAATACTGTAAGGACAACGAAAGGATTGGAAGGAATAACACAGTATGTCATAGATACAAGAAATGTTAAAAATTACAAACTGAAGTTGTCTTGTCGAGATCTAACACGTTTCACGTAACCTTTTATTTTCTAAGTCCTTGCGGTATCCATCTGAACCCTTGCGGTAAATATCTACTCTTTGCTATTCTTTGCGGTATTTAGTACAACTGGAGATATACGTCTGTGGTACAACCGTCAAAATGTGCACTTCTGGTTTTATGTACTTATCCTTCTCAATATCAAGAACAACTTGTTTTCCCTTTGGCGTTTCCATTTCAACTGAGACAACAAACCCGTGTGTATGAATTACATATCAATGAGTTTTATTCAGATGTTTTACTGCAGAACAGGTTACCTGTAGTAAAGACAATAGTAGATGTAACTGGCTATTGACTCAAGTTTAGACTGCAACCCTTTACCTGGAAGGTGACCATTCAGGTGTAACAAAAACGGACATGATACAGTGTTATTTTTAGCCACTGGGTACAATAAAAGTACATGTATGTACTCTAGTGGAAATGGTAATTTTTAACGAGGGATATATGGTGCACATTTGACAATTTGTTATGAAAATAGGATGGCGTATGGTGATAAACGAGTTTGGCATTATAACGAGGGCATTAACATGGTACAACAAGGTTATACTGTATATGACCTAACACCATGTTCTAGTAAAACCTCAATCTGAGTGCCCATACCTAATGATATCCATGACAAAGGCTTGATCCTTGTTGTTACATCCCCATTTACCAATTAATTGTTAGCAACTAGAGAAAGACAACCAAAATAAAGTATATGGGCTTGTTCCTCAACTTCCTTTTTAAGCTGCATGGTAGGGTAAGAAAATCTCTCCAGGGCAAAATTGAGGTATTTGCCATTCCAAAATGTGAGAAGCACAAAAACTCAAGCCTGCCTCATTTCATCAATACTTTAAATCTAATCTATCAAACTTTTAGCCAGCTAATTACTTCATACATACGTAATCAAACTTATTGCCAATGAGAAGAATCGGAAATGTTTCAGAGTCTACAAGTGTTTCTTCCATTGTTGTTGTCTGAACACGACCTTTGACCTCTTCAACTGGATGTGTCATAAAGGTGTTGTTCAATACTGTTTGCTTCCAAACAGGGGCCATCTCAATGCTACTGTTGTCAGTTAAATCAACTACAACTGGAACATAAAGAAAAGAAAATCATTTGTCACAAATTACTGAAAGGGACTCAATTTGAGTCAGCTTTTACAAAAACACTATCTAAAATTGTAGGTTTTTTTTTAGAAAACATTCTCACCACAAATAATGAATGTTAATAATTCATCACATATTTCATGCAATATATAAATTGTTGAAAATCTGCAGAATTTGTTCTCTGAAGCACAGATAAAGCTATGGGTATGTGTGTAAATCTGTGTGTGATGGGGGATAATATTACATATCCTTTCAACCCCAAGTATGAGAATGGTATGCCCCTTTTATTGTCTCAGACTAGTCCATTTTGGTCTTTGGTGTTGAAAGGGTTAGATACTCTGTAACGAATTTGAATTTCCCGTCGATTTACTGTAGTGCATTGGTACTCCGGTTAAACGTGGTCGTGAAACTGGTTTTACTAGTATTGTGTTTTATGTGTCGAG
>JACSZP010021761.1:0-10912 GCA_016161895.1 Pinna nobilis
GCTTCGCCTTTCTCCTGTTTATGGTATTTACTGTGTAGTATGCGTAGGCTAGAAAAAGTGTTGCAGCAAGTATATTTTGCATATTAGTGGTCTTAGAATAACCTTTGGCACATTTAAGTTCTAGGCTCTGTGTCAAAACTTGACTTGCCACTTATTCAAATGAAGTTCAAATGAACGGCGCCTTGTTTGTTTGATTTTTGCTTTACGTCATACGCGACAATCTTTCAGTCATGTGGTGGCGGCCAGTTTTTATTGGTGGAGGAGAGAGTCCGATTACAAATGTACCCGGGGAGAGACCACCGGCCTTCCGCAAGAAAACTGACCAATTTTCTCACATAATAAGTTCAGGTTGCAGCGAACTGCGACACTGCGTTGACTAGAGGTGAGAAACTGAGTGGTTTAGAGCGCAATGTTCTATTCATTCGGCCACGGAGGCCCCAAACGTCGCCTTGTATATACATGTACGTTAATATGGACGCTGTTGCCAAACACATAGTCTTTCAATGTAACAGGGGTGCGGAAATAGGGTGCCCAACCCGTTACGTTTGGTACTCGCACAAGTGAATTTTTGCCATTCACTTGTTCACGGACAAGTAGTGTTTTAATGAGGTCAGAATTTGTTATGAACTGGAAACTGGAAAAAATGAATTAAATTAAACATTGAAGTATCCATAACGCTAACAGTTTGCAATATCGTGCTTAAATTCCTTACGAAAACGTAAGTGTTGTAAGCGCCTGTCAATGTTTCTAAAAATAGATCGCTGGGGAAACCTTGTCGCCCAACATGAAAATACACAGTATTTAGGGCCTATTCATTTCGAATCGTAATCCTTGTTAATTCCTTTATATACAACCATAATGTTTCTAGTTTTATTATGGACCAACCAGAAATTTGCGCCTTTTAGTTGAATTTGAGACGTGTTAAATTTGATGCAAAAATCTGGATTTCAAGCTTGACAAGGTTTCCACAGTGAACTATTTTTAGAAACTGCGGCAAATTTTGCCGTGTGCAGTTTGAGATTCCATCAAAGCCTAAATGTAGACCTGTCATCAGATATTACGAACTTGCTATTGGTGAATTGTTTAGGCAAGTGCACAACGGTGCTCTGAATTTAATCTGCGAAGTTTTGTTTGCATCAAGCGACAAACTAAGTTGAGCAAATAGATCGCTTCGTTTCCCGAATAACAAAGGGATCAGGAGATCCCACACCGCATAGAAAGCGTAATTTTAAGTCAGAATGAGAAAGGTAGCTATAGGGCCCAGAGATTACGATCAAAAACGAAAACGTCTATTTCAGCCACAATGGCTAACAGACTTTCCATGGCTTGAACTTGAAGACAACGACGAAACTCAAAATGCACACTGCAAAATTTAACGTCTAGAGGCCTACCTTACCATTGCCAATCACAAATCAACTCTGTTCATTGGCAAACATATCGATTCAAGACCTTTGTCAAGAAATGAAAAATCATCAAAGCATAGGCCCTATAGCACGCATGCATTCTCAAAAATAAAAGAAAAAAAAAATAAATAAATAAAAAAGAAAAAAACCATAGACAATTTTAAAAGGCTTTAGCCAGGATTGATAAAGCAGAACTAGAGAGGTACAATCAATTTTTTTAATACTGCTAATTATCATTATTAGAAAAATAATTCAAACATATATGAGCAAGTTAATTTGTGCTCCGGGCAAGTACATTTTTCATATGTACTTGCCCAAGGACAAGTGCCCAAAACACATATTTCCACACCCCTGAATGTTGTCAAGGTACATATAATTTGGAGCGCGTTAGTGCCTTTACAACAGCGCTCATACTACCGTATACGCAGTAAAAGCACCGACTTATTCTTATATTTAAATACATCTCAACTTTTTGGGTTATTTAAAAATAATGTTGTTGTATTGTTGTTTAACGTCCTACTCAAGAATATTTCATTCATATGGAGACATTACCGTAAACCAGTGAAGGGCGACAAATTTTGCCTATGCTCGGCACTGCTGGCCGTAGATCAGGGAGGGTTCTTTAACATGCCAACACCTACTGAGACACGGAACCTCGGTGTTTACTGTCACATCAGAAAGACAGGGACGGCTTTCCGCAGCATGGCGCTGAGCGAATTCGAACTTCGGACCTTTCGATTCGAAGTCGAACACTCGGTCCGATTTAATATATGAAAAGCATGTGTATCGTTCATGTGGTAGTCAAATACGGTCGCTGCGTGTAAAATTGTCCCTATATTTTGTCATCAAGATTTGTTGAATAAACACAACAAAAATACACGGTCTTGCGTGTTCCACCTTTAGTGGATCCGATTACGTGCCGCGTTGTGGTTGACTCTTCTCGTTCTTGGGCGAGACAGTCAAAAAACCGAGATCCCCTGTCATAGTAGATATCGGAATCTTATATGGCCGTTACATTCCAAAGGCCGTATATGCACAGGTTATGGTAAAAGCAAAAATGGTGTGACACCTGTGTAATCTGTGCCTGTACATTCTTTTGCGTTGTAACATACCGTACAAGCAGACATTCATTATCTACGTACGACTGGTTTTACTAACCTTTGACACAGTGTGCATACAAATCAAAACGAAGTCTTTTTCTTCAAAGTTAGTTTCGGTGCATAAAATAAATCACACTGCTCAAGGCTGTAGTCGCCGAGCAAAGACGAAAACTATATCCCTTACGGTGACGTGTCCATGAAAACGAAAGATGGGGATATTTAGCAACACGAACATGCATATTTCAAATGAGAAGGCTTTTTTTCATTTCGGTACCTGAAGATCTATAATATTTTCTTTGAAGTTTGTCCTTCCTTTTGAGTAATAGATCTCAATATTGGTGATAGGTGTTTTACAAACACGTTTTATCTTGATTTCCTCTAAATTTCAAATCTCACGTACGTGTTGATCTAACATTAAAGCGATTACTACATTGACATCAACGATACATGTTGTCTATTTTTCACCATTAAATGTTGCTATAACGATCTTTCAAGCAACTACTCTGCTTAGTTTAGGTTCCTTCATGTTTCGGAGATTGTAGTATGTTGAGTAATCTTATACTTTGTACATTGTATATATATATATATAGTTATGGGTATGTTCCCCTTTTTGATCATCTTATCCCAAACTTTTTTTGTTTTAGCACTACATGTATTGCCGGATTAGGCTTGTTACTGGTCTCGAAACAAAGACGACAAAGCTGGTACTGCGCATGGAGCGGAAGTTGCTTACCCTTTCGGGGCATCTGAACTCGCCTCCGGTTTTTAGTGGAGTTCGTATTACTCAGTTGATAGGATTTAGTGTTATTGTGTGCATATTTGTTTGTAGCTTTGTCTCCCTTTGTTTTTGTCATAGTGTTAACTGCTGTTTGATTATTTTTGAATTTTAAATACCCCTTTGGTATCTTCAATTTTCATTTTTTTTTTGGCAATACAAGTAGGTGTATGGTGAATGCCTACCAGTATCGTGGCATGAGTTGTAGCCACTACCTCTAAAGCATTGGTGGACTCTTTCCGCACTCGTTCTAGAATTCCGTTTGCTTTATCCTCTCTATTCCTCCTTAGATCTCCTTTGAAGCTTCTGTTTGATGAAGTCAAAGAAAAAAAAAAAAAACAGGACAGCTTCGTAATAGCCCAAATTGACAAAGAGGCAGACATGCCTATAACAGGCTTTTTGATAGGAAAATATTTTGAATGCATTCCAAGGTAGAAAACACGAAAACTTAAAAAATGATTATGCTTTACAGCTAACAGGATAATTTCTGAATTAATGTTGTTGTTGTATTGTTCATTAACGTCCCACTGAAGGATATTTCACTTATATGGAGACGACACCGGGTGCCGATGAAGGGCAACAAATTTTGCCCTTATTTAACGTGCCAACACTTATTGTGAGACGGGGCCTCAGTTTCTCCTGTCTCATCCGAAGGACAGGGACGAGCAACCGCAGTCTGGCGCTGCGCGGATTCGAAACCGGAACCTTCGATTCGATGCCGAACACGCTAACCACTCTACCACGGCGGCCCCGACTAAATTAATGTCCTGTAGCCTTTACCAGGAAGAAATTTCCGAATTGTCACCAGTTACTGTGACAGACAATACCCTCTCTTGCCAGTGACACTGCATTTAACAATAAGGAAGTGACACTTTTTGTTCTACTTGTGTCAGTTTCCGTCCGTCTATTTCAATTAAGAACAAAGTAAAACGAAAATCTGAAACTCAATATATACATATATACAATGAAGTATGAAATAGATATACTCCATATTTGTTATACATTATCGGTTGACAAGGCTATGGGAAAGCGAATCTCCAAAAAGAGCCATCTTTACAGTTCGACTATATTCAACAAAAGAGAGTTGGATAACTGTAAGGTATTGGAAGGGTATCGTTATCAATAATTTGCATGGTATTGTCCATCTAGTGACGTTAAATCTCACAAATGACGTCCTTAAGACGTATGAATTGTCACAATGCTCAATACTTATCACAGTGAGGTGTTTTAACAATGGTTTCAATGATGTGTTAAATATAGGCGTAAGTAATCTTAATGGTTTCAATAATATATTTTTTACAAGGCTTACGAATATACACAATATTTTATTATCAAATAAGATGGATGAAAATTGGCTTCTTATTATATATGGAAAGTTGGTTATTTTCCTCCTAGATTTTTTCAGTATGTCGGCATATTCTGCGCGTATATGAAATATGACGCTATAATTTGTGACGTGAATAAGTTTGCTTAGGGGCACAGCATTAGCCGACAGTATTGTATACATTTCACCCACGATTGTTCTCAGGATATTTAACATTCAATTTCTAAGAAAAAAAATTATAGGTATTTTACTTAAATGGGTACATGTAATAGGAAGTTATCTATGATGTTTGCTTATGGAATTGTGACAGAAATAATGTGGAAATGTCTTATCTGTTATGTCTTACAAATGAAAATATTATATCTACCGCATATCGTTACAGTGGATTGGATATCAGATTTTGTTTATTTTAACTGTATGAACACCTCAATTCCCATTACATGTAATGTACCACAACAGATAAGACCATAAACAACAATCATGTACGGATCTAGGAATTTCTTCCAGAGGGGGGGGGGGGGGGGGGGGGGGGGGGGTGTCGAACTTGTATGAAGAAAAAAATTTAAACCTGTCAAAATAAAAATCTTAGCATCATTGACCAATACCTTTATACAATTTGCAAATTCCAGGGGGTTTGGACCCCTCAATCCCCTCTCTAGATCCGCATTTGATAAAGTAGTGTGAAAAGATCTTCAATTAAGCGAATTCTGATCTATTGCGGGTCAAAATCAGAGCTATTGTAGCACCCCACCCCACCTTTCTCAGTAAATTTTTAAATATTGTATGAGTTTCTTGACTGGAGATAGTCCTTGCATATTCAAAAGGTTGACTGCACACTTCATGTGATAGGTTGCAATTGTCGTATTTTTCTTTCTTTCTTCTTGGTAAAAAGCAGCTCATTTTCACTTCAATTTAAGGATTCAGTCAAATGAAGAGTTGTGTCGTCATTCATTAAGTGTTACTTGAAAATCAATCTCCTTATAAAGTTTTGCTTCTTATAAAATGCATGAGTATTTATTTTAAATCCAAGGTGACTTAGTATCTGTCTTCCACCACCCACCCCCTTGTTCTTGAGTAAACTGTTTACAGTGTAACAATGTAAAGAAATTGGCACAAACAAGAAACAAGACACACATCGCAGTACAAATAAATTGATATATGTCATATATTTTGAGTTAATAGGATTTACTCATTTATGACCCTAACTGATATACACACACCACTACACATCAATGTCCCAGTGACCACGAGGTTGCTGTTAGGTAATAGCATTCTTACCTTATTGGACAAATGACACTATTTTTGTCTTGCTTCATTATTAGGATAGGTGTTAAAATTATCATTGGATCAGTGGTCAACTGTTGATTTTATTTACCCAACACATGTAGACTTTCGTCTTTGCTATCAAATTAGATCGCTCAAAGATAAGATAAGTCAGTTGTGTCTCATGGCCGGCTTCTGTGAAATTCTATTTTCCTTTTATACTACCTGTATTTTAATCAATCTCCTTCTAAAATATGTTTAATAATGCCCCTTACTTCGATCTTTTTCATGTAAATTTTATATAGGCCTACTTTTTTAACATCTTTACAAATTATGATTTTTTATCTTACCGGAAATTTATTATAATATTCATTTCTATGACTACAATCCACTTAACCTTTTCAACTTGCCCCAAAATTATTCATAACTTTTTAATTTCTAATTTAGTTTTTTTGTCATGATACCATTTGGTTAAATGTCATTTTTCCAGTTTGGTGTGAATTTACTTATTACCATTTTCACATTTAATTCAAAGTTTGATTTGTTTTCAGAGACACCCCTCCCCGCTTTCTTGGGTCTCGATGTTAGAGTTACAATGAAGAAAAACAAAGCGCTGAATATAATCACATGAATGTACATGTAATATGGCTTGGGGTGTTTTATGACCCCTGTTGATATACCCATTACTACACATCAATGCCCCAGTGACCACAAGGTTGCTATTAGTAACATACATGCTGGACCTAAGGATGTCATTTATGACTGTATACGACAATTGGCATCACCTTTGTCTTGCTTCAATTCTATTTTAAGCAATCCCTTCTTGGTAAAGTTTTGATAAACGTTTTTTTTTTCATCATATGCTAATTTTATCTTAATCATTTTAATTTCTCTTTTATCTTTTAGTTTTTAGATTTTAATTCAATTATAAGGAATTCTCAAACATCTAATTTCTTTCTTTTTATTTTGCCATGATTCCACATACATGTACTTTCTAAATCTACATTTCGTCTTGACTGTTATGTTTCCTGTAAAGATTTTGAATCAATTCACCCTTAGTCTACAGTATATACATCTAGCATTTATTCCTACAATGGGCACAATTAGCAGACAATGTACAGAATACTGGATCACAGATAGGTGTGAAGTGTCAACTGCATTTGCAGAGGACTCCTAACAACAAAACAATAAACATCCATACACATAGTCAATAAATGCTTCAGGACAGTGATATTTAGCAAACATGGATTATTGGAAAGTGGGGGAGGGGCACATATTTTGTTCTGTATAATAATGAAAATAAGTAATTATGATATTGTTAATTTCAGTTAAGATAAAATAAGTAATGATAAAAAAAGTAAAAATTGCTATTATAATTAAGATTGTTAAAAATGATATTATTTTCAATAATAATAGAATGAAAAAAAAACTAAAAAATAATACGTAGATTAAATTAAGAAGTGTGATAAAATGATTATAAAAACTTATAAACTGTTCAAAATGAGGGAAACGATTACATGATAAATATATCAATATTAGTTTCTTGAATATGTTTGAAATCCAAAAATATTATTCATTATTAAATCAACTTAGGATTTATTATTTCCAATAGCATAAAAACTTATTGATTCATAAAGAAAAAAAATCTACAAAATACATTGTACAGTTTATCTATGGGTCATTTTAATATAAACAATCACATGTATTCACACAGTAACCAGCAATTTGAACATACAGGTATTAAATGGTTAAAAAATGCATTGAATAAATATCCATCTCAGTTCTAAATATTGTGGACCACTTATACAACATGGACATATACACACACTTAAACATGAACATGTCAGTTTAATATTTAGTTTCTAATCTAAACTAAATACTTCTATTATCTTACTCCAAAACCATTCATTCATGGTCAGCCTATGAGCTACATGAAGGCCAAACAGTAAATACCTGTAAACTTCTTCTTAAACCTGAAACTTCTTTTTAAACCTGTAAGTTTTTTTCTGCAAATCAGTTGGTAATTCATATAAAGAAGAATTTTGTTCTTTAGTGCATGTTAGTGCTGGCCTGAATATTCGGCGAAATTATATTTTTCGCGATGTCCTGTAATAAAATGATAATTAAATTGTCGCGAATAAAGCTGTATTTAAAATATTGAAGCGAAGTATGATTATTATTTTTAAACCCAAGAGTAAATTTGAAACGCTCTAAATCCTTACGAATACAAACCAACAGGCAATGAATAAAAATATAATGTATTCTTCAAAATTTAAAAAATGGGGAAAAGGCAGGAAGAAGAAAAGAATTAGAGCATAGAATGTATACATAGACGTCCTCCTCCTGCGGCATCAGTGAAAACGACCTTTTCATTTAATGAACAAACAATGTTCCGGATATTTTTCTTCACAATTTATCTGTTTTATAGGAGGGATGAAAAGCTACGAATTGTTCGAGGCAAAAATACAAGGAAGGGAAAATAAGTTTGTTTCCGCTTCTGAGCTTCCGGGTTGCTTAATAACTCAACCTGTAAATAGATTTTCCGGAAAATATTTATCACACTTTTTCCGTGAAAACGTATCAGTTGGTTGGTTAGCTGAATTATTATTTTACATCTCAATTAAATATCTTTTAGCTGATAGGGCGAGGTCGCCGTACGCCGGTGAAGGGGAACAAATTTTGCCTATGCTCTGTACTTAAGGCCGTAGAGGAGGAAGGGTTCTTTAACGTGCCGATACCTACTGTGACACGGGGCCTGTGTTTTTACGGTTTTATTCGAAAGACAGGGAAAGCTAAACGTAGCGTTGCTCGGATTCGAACTCAGGATCTCACGATTTTTAATAAAAACTTCAGATAAGACAGAGTAAAGTGTAATACCATAAAGATTAAAGAACAGGAACATATAACGGTCTCTAGGTATTTTATCAAATACTTGTCCTAGACATGATTTGTGGATGACTCAACGTCCAGCTATATTTACGTCTGTATGACATAAATCATTTGGAATACTATTGACTTTTGCATTTGCATTTCGTATCAGGAGAAGTTATCTCTTTTAAATCATTTAAACGTGGATTGTTACTTTACAGATTCGTCAAGGTATATACACGTTTATTCATTAGTACATACTGCAAATAAGGGGTCCTCGTGGTTCTACTTGTTCTTGTTTTAGGACTTCTTTTTTTGAAGAATTGTCCCTTTTGTTTTGGCAATGGTGTTGTCTGAATTTTGAATACCTGCAACCTTTGGAGTCCTCGCCTTCAGTGCGTTTGAGCCTCGGCGGGACTGGATAGTAATTGTTTTTCTTACCCTTCGAGTAAGAATAAAGGTGAAACTTTCCATTTTCAAATAATTGCGTTATAGATCCTTCTAGATTTGTGGAGAGAACAGACAAAACTTTGAAGCTTTACACTAATAATGTTGTGTATGTGCTGCAATGCAGCTAATTTGAATATTATCGTCATCCTATTTTTTATTTGTTGATAAAAATATGCGATGATTGTTTGCTACCAAAACATGGGGACCTTTTCATAGAAAGTTGTTGATTTGACATCGAGATGATTAATTAAAGAGAGAAATATTCTGATAAAATTATGGAGCTATTTTTTTTTTACTTTCATCAAAATAAATTCTGAGGTAAATTTTTGAGACATCCATGGATTTACCTAATTTCTATTTTAATAAAAGGTTTTATGACAATATTCTATCAAAGTTAGTCATGGACAATTATCTTGATATTCTTTGCCATCAGAATAAGTTACATTGTAAATATTCTGATGTAATCTCCATTCTCCTTTTTTGAAAAACGATGAAACTTTGAGAATTGAGTTTTTTTTAATTCAATCGATGAGAGAGTGAGGAAATCGTATTATATATGCATTTTCCTTTATTTCAGACCCCTATCAAATCATACATAAAAATGAAGAAAGGGTGGAACATATGTACGGTAAGGTTTTAAATTATTTCGCTAACAAAAGAACAAGTACACACACACACACACCTACACACACACACACACACACACACACATATATATACACATATCATACAAGCATGAGTCACACTTAAACCGGGACATATCATTAGACGTTATATAACTATGTTTGTTGAATGTCAGATTGGTTGGTTATTAATGATGTTTAAAGTCCATTTCAGAAATCCGAAAAGCGATACATTTCACAGATACTCGACATTACTGGCCGTAGAGTATTGGGTGGGGGGTGGGGGGTCTTTAACGTAACAAAACCTTCTTTGAAACGGGACCTCGGTTTTTAGTGTCTCATCCGAAGGGCAAGGACAGCCATTCGAAGCGCGGTGTGGATTCGAACCTAGGACCTCACAACCAGAAGGCGAAAACACAAACCACTGAGCCACTTTTTATCATTTTCTTTTGACTGATTTCAAAATATAGCATTGCCTTCCTGTATGTTTATCGTGATATTACTGTGGTAAAGTGCCCGTCCTTTTCCTTAAATAACATTAAGTGAAAGTTGGTGTTGCTGGATTAAAAAAAACTAAAAAAAATAGAGTAACAGTGGGTGAGATCAGGTGATTCGGAAGAGTAAGCAACTTTCAAAGACCCTTCATTATTCAGACGAAAGCATAGGCCAAAGATCGAAATTCTTAGCCTGAATTCGGTGAAGTCTCTATAGATAATTGAGCGAGAGATTCAGCAACATATAATTATTATTATTATTCCATATCCCTACATATGATTATAGATAAGTGCATTAAAATATGTTTCATAATAAAGCAACATGATTTTTTTTTCATGTCAATATACACATTTTCCCACAGATTTACTCACTCATGTTTACTGCTTATTAGTCTGCATTAAAAATGACATTTTACATATTATCTATGATGCATATACACACAGTCGGGACTGCTTGTGTGACTCAAAGAAACTTATAAATGATGGCTACACAAGACAGTGAGCGACGGATACTGAGCAATTATATAGTCAAACGTAATGGGCGGTCGACATGAGAATGGTCACATAAGACAGGAAGTCACATAAATATAAACATACAATATATATATATAT
>JACSZP010021765.1:2067-21036 GCA_016161895.1 Pinna nobilis
CAGATGGTAGAGATACTTACATACTTCATACATACAAAGGGTGATAACTCTGAGTATCCCAGATGGTAGAGATACTTACATACTTCATACATACAAAGGGGGATAACTCTGAGTATCCCAGATGGTACAGTTATACATACATACTTCATACATACAAAGGGTGATAACTGTGAGTATCCCAGATGGTAGAGATACTTACATACTTCATACGTACAAAGGGGGATAACTCTGAGTATCCCAGAAGGTTCAGTTACACATACATAATTCATACATACAAAGGGTGATAACTGAGTATCCCAGAAGGTAAAGTTATACATATATACTTCAATATGTTCATGTGTTTATCTCTGTTACAAAGTGAGATAACTTTGAGTATCCCAGATGATAAAGTTATACATGCATCCTTATAGTTAAGTACTTATCTCAATATCAAACGGGAATAGCTTTGATTCCCAGCTACGGAATGGATTTTCCTTGTCATCAGGATGAAAATAAAAGTTAAATTTAAGATGCATAAGATTATCTATTATTGAAATAGCATACAGCAAAATGATGGAAATTATAGTTCCATGTTTTTAACTTTTCTTTGTCCAATGTTTCTGTCATATGCAGTCAGAAAAAGTAAGTAACATCATGATGTATATAGCTGTCATACACATTGAAATGTTTAACTAATATCATCTGACCATAAGATGAGACAGTAAAAACCGAGGTCCTGTGCCAGAGTAGGTGTTGCCAGGTTAAAGAACCCTCATAGCTCAATGGCAATAAGTTCCAAGCATAGGCCAAATTTATAACCCTTTACTGGCACATGGTGACCTCTCCATATGAGTGGAAGAACCAACTAACTGACACCATCACAATATAACTAAAATAATGTTAATTATCAACACAAACAAAAATAAATCTGAAGAGGTATAAGTCACATGACCTGTGATCTGTTTACAGCCCAGAGTGAGGTAGCAGGAAGTGAGGCAGGAGAACCTGCTGCCGCTGCTGCAGCTGAAGGAGAAGAGGGAAAAGAGGAGGTAACTCTTGCTTATTTTTTCCTCCATAGTGTTACTTGTTGACAAAATTCAAAATTATTTTTCATGCCAAAATATTTTCAGATGCATTCTGTTTAACATTAAACTTTCTCATAAAAAAATGATTGAATCAACGTCTACTGAATGGGAGTAGAGGATACACTTATTAATTCTATATTTTTACTCCTCCAAAACTTTACTGTGTAAAAGGAGGGAGAATGGTATACACTTTAAAATGATAATGGTTGATTTCAATAACTATCAAAATCTGGGTTCCAGTTTGGAGGAGGGGGGGGGGGTATTTTATTTTTGTAGAGATGAACATTTTCATCTTTGACCAAAATGTTTTTGAAAGGGGAGGATGGGGTATGCTTAGGTATGATACTTTTTTTTCCCCACACCACTATAACTTTACTAGGGCTATTTCCTTCATATCTGTTTGTGTTATATTGACCAAATGTTGATGCTGAGTTTCGTATCTGACAAACAGACTGCCGTGTCACAAGCAGAGGAGACTGAGACGGTATTTCCTGTGTTTATATCTCTGAGTGGGATCTCACTGATTGGTAGCTCTGGAATGATTGCAGCACCTATTAAAGCTTGTTTCTAGATTACAAATTTTCTCTTTTTCTAAATTTTCTTTATGGGTTTAAGAGATAAATTAGACAATTTGTTTGTAGTTCAGTTTATTACACCTATAATACTAGAAATATATCAAAATAATGAACGCAGGTGTATATTTTATTGTTTTACCTTTGATTCAAAGAATTTATTGAAATATACTTTATATCCTTTTTCTTGTCTTATCTATTTTTTTTTTCATAGAGACTTTGGATTATGTATCTCATATTCCACATTTCACCTTTATGGAATAAGCATAATCTATGTCTGTTGGCATGTGCCTGCCCCCACCTTTTTACCACTACCCATTTTCATTGTATCCCTTTTCTGAAAATAGGTTTCTACTTTTGGCATGCTGCCCCCTTTTTACATCTGTCTTTCTGTTTGTCACACTATGTGCCCTCTGTTTCAACATCTATTTCTGTAGCGTCTGACCAAAAGGTGTTGATCATTTGACAAATTTTGATAATTTTCACAAAAATTGAAGATCCTCCAGGTACAGTGTGATGGTCAAGGTCATTTGTATAGACGTATACCTGTGGGGGTCACACATTTTACATAAAGCACTGTAGCGATTTTGTTCACTTCTTTGTAACTGCATGGCAATTACAAATTCAAAATTCTATTTGTTTGAAATAGTTATCACAAACAACAGAAATAGAGAACACTTCTGGGTTTTTCACTTTATCTTCTTTTCAAGTGACTTAAAGATTGATATTTTTAGAACTGCGTTTTCACAAAATTGGAACACAACAGCTTTATGCAATTATTACAAACACTTTGATATTTTTATAATTTTTGTGACACTTTTCAATACAACCACCCTGAGTTATATATTTTGTGTAGAGGGTTATGGATATAATTTTCAGGTTTTTTTTTCCTTTTTACATATGTTCAAGTGTAGTTTTGTCATGTTGCATTACGGTGAAATGAACTTTGATTTATGCTTTTGCACTGACGGGATTTGGGGATTTTTTTCTCCATATTTTATTTCTTTTTTATTTCTTTTTTAACTTTTTTTTGTTTGACAATTCTTAAGATTTTTATTTCTATCAATCTACCTGTAAGTATACTTCAGAAATAGTCCATAAATTGGAGAAAAAATGTAGAGGCTTTCAAGACTGAGTCTTTTTATGTCACAGGTATGCCTACCAGTTGTAAGATATATATCCTGTATTGTTCTTTGTATGCCTAGTCATCAAAGATGTCTGTAGACCAGATTCATCTCTTCCATCCATGCTTCTGCTCCTCACTCTGAATTTTCATCAAGGCTACCAGAGTTATGAATAAAGATGGTCGCCCTTGGAATTTAGAATGATGATTCGATATGTCAGTTCCTACACATCCCTATTTAATATTTTGGAATTCCAATTTTCAAATTTCTTTTTTTCAAAAGTATTTTTACTTTTTGATTATATTAAAAATTCCTGTTTTTCTAAAACAGTTTTAAGTATGTTTTTTCATGAACACCACACAATTTTATTTAGCAACAAATGTTTTTTTCCTAAAAAATAATGTTTAAAGGTTTCATTTTATATTCATTTTATTTATTATCAAAAGTGTCTTGAAATCCATTTTTTCACATTCATTCACTGAAGTGAATTTTTATAATCATTCAGTAAACTGTTTTGGTTTTGATTGCTATAACACATTATCGTGTGTGATACAGATTATCTATAAAACAATTCATTTCTCTGCCTGTTTTTTTTATTCTTTTTTTTAGTTCATTGAGTACACATGTAGGTGTGTTATGTAGGGAATCTATCTTTATTGTTGAATATCATGGTTGAATGTTGTGTAATTAATGTGTAAAGTTTGTATGATGGATGTTATGCTATCATTTGTCCATCTGTGTCAAATTGAATTCTAATTTTATTTTGTTTAAAAGTTTAAAAAGATAGAGATATTTCTCTTTAGATGTCTGTACTGTAATTTAAGCAATGCAGAAAAGTGATTTACAAGAACTTAACTGTTACAGGGGAAGGATGAGGGACGTGATGAAACAACAACACCAGCGCCAGGAGGTCTAGAAAAGCAAAAGCTCACTAATCAGTTCAACTTCAGTGAACGAGCCTCACAGACCTATAACAATCCACACAGGGTAAGTCTCACAGACCTACAATAATCCACACAGGGTAAGTCTCACAGACCTGGCTGTAATAATCCACACAGGGTAAGTAAGACAAGCGTGTAACAATCCACAAAGGTAATTTTTACAAATGCATATAATGGAAAGGCACATAGAATAAGCCATGTGGATGTTTATCAATTGGAATAATGTAAGTCATAAAAATCTGTAACAATCTAGAAAAAGTTAACCTCATAAAGTCCACTACACAAGATAGGGTTGTATATATTTATTTTTTTCCTTTTCCAGGAACGTGGCACTGCCACAGAACCACCACCCAGAGCCACATTTGCATCTAATGTAACACAGTGGGAAATCTTTGACGCATACAAAGAAGATTTTGAAAAGCAGGTAAGCTGTCATTTCCTTGCACAGATATTAAACGGACAAAACTTTGCCCATTTTTATGGTGTGTTTTTCATTGTGTGGTGTTTGTCTTTACTCTGTGTGCAGTGCTATAGAAATATCAGGCTAATTTTGATGTGATAGAATCCAAAAAAATGAGTATGTATAGAGACGTCTTTTATGTTCTCAGACATATTTCATTTTAAGCCGTAAATATGTAACTGATTATTGAATAATAGTTGTATAGCTAGGTACCTTTGTGATATACCTGTACTGAATGTTTAGTCATTCTGAAAGAGTTTTGTTCCTGAGTAGTGTATGAGGTTAAATATTCAGTCACATAAAATGATCTTACAATAATATTTTTTTCAAAATTTTCCAAACTTATTTATACAATTCTATGAAACATATCAAGTCATATTTTGTATATATGATAATTCTCAAGGTCAAGAAGTTAAATCTTTGGGATCTTTCATTTTTGAAGATGATATTTTATCCTAAGCTGTAAATAGACCATATTTAATACTAATGAAAAAATGAAAAGTTGAATTTTGCATTTAAATTGAATTTGATGTTGATAATTGCCATACTCATTTGATAACTTGATAATGTCGCACATTTATCAGATACCCTTGAAATATATAAAGCTTTCTTTACACAATAGTCATGAATGTAAATCTCTCATTCAGTATCATAATAACTCAAATCCAATCTTGTTGAAATCAGAGGTTCAGCATGGATTATCTCCCTTTAGTATCACCCTGACATAGTTTGTGTACATATTGACATTTTTTTCTACTTTCCATTTGTATAGTCAAGGAGAATGTGGTATTTACAGGTACTTTGTAATTCAGAATGTTTTAACACAAATATATGATGTGAGAAGTGTATGTCCCATGTTGTACCACACTATTTATTGTCAACTGTATGCGAGTGGTATTTTAAATCAGTGTTTATTTTATTTTTCTTTTAATCATTCTATTAGTTTACAAGATATTGGTATCATCAGTTGAATGTCACACACAAAGTACCCATATTATCCTTAGTAAAACCTAACCACACTTCAGTAATTATTGCAAGAGGTGGAACTACAGTAAAACTTCACTATTAAGACCACTCAAGTGACTGGCAACATTTGGTCTGATTAGTGAGATGGTTCTAGATGTGGGGCTAAAATAGCTTTGAATAAAAAAAACAGACTGGAAGCCCTATAATCACAATATCAGGGGCAAAATAATGCTAAAAGTAAAATGTAAACATCATTTTAAACCTCTAAGAATGTCTATTTGTGACACAGACTATAGTTCATCCAAAAAGTTTACAGTACAGCAAAAATCCAGTTATCTGAATGCTGATTATTCTTAAACCTGTATTACCCAAATATAATTACCTGTACAAGTTATTTTGTCTGATTAAACAAACATGTCATTTACTGAAACTATTTCTTATTCATTCATGAGGTTTGGATTTGTATGTGGATAATTATGCAGGGTTCAGATAATCAATATTTTACTGTTTTAATGTCTATTTGGTGTTATAATGATATGTACAAACTCTAATAAGAACTTGTCTTTTAGTCTGAAGCACTTAGGGCAAAACAGCTGTCCAAGGCTCCCACACTTCTTCTACATGGCCACCACCAGCACCATCACCTACAAGTATAATTATCACCATCAACAGTAGATTTGTACTAGACGGAGACTGTAGAACAGATTGACAATCAAACACACCTCTTTTCCTATAGATCCACCTATGTATAGATATTTGAGATTTCCTTAGAAAATGATCTGCTCTCTTCTCTCTCACACTCTCAGTGAGGTGCTCTTGCATGTATAGATATGATGGAGCATTGTGTTTGCTTATTTTTTCTCATTTAGTTATACAAAATATCTGGACAAACAAAATCAAATGTTCGTAGGACCACTGTGGCAGAATGATTAGAGTATCATCCTTTAAACCATTTACTCCCTTATTACCGGTCAAAGTATGTTGGAGCCTCACTGGAGCCTAAAATGATTATGTGAGAAAGTTTGTCAGTTATTTTACAAAAGGCCAGTGCATAGTCTCCTCGAAATCAATACATGTTATATGTAACTACAGATCTCTCAGGTGGGGCCTCCATGGCTGAATGGTTAGAGCACTGAGCTTTGAACCACTGTCTCTCACCTCTAGTCAGCATAGGTTTGAGCCTCGCTTGAACTGAAAGATTGTCGAGTGTAGCATAAAGCAAAAGCAAAACAGACCAACAGGTCTCTCACCTCCACCAGTAGTAAACTGGGTATATTTATAGCACCCAAACTTACAATATCCACAGTGGCATAAATTGAAAACAAACAGGAAACTAAATCATTATTATTCAGTGGTATTGGCTTGAATTAATAGACACTTATGCTAAGCTTGGTACAGGTATCGATATATTAGAGGTTATCTTCTGATGAGAGTCTGTATAGATATCACAATAGCTAACCAATATATTGGACATATTTATATAGATCATTTGTTACAAACTAAGATGAAATATATTTGTCTTAATTGTCCATAGAAAAAAGCAGAGCCTACAGGCTATGGCATAAGTTTCTATGCCATGAAATACGGAATGAAGCGATTTGGGGCATTCTGGGTAAACTGCATCTTGGCGCTTCATTATCAGCAAAGTTTATTATTATGTATTTACTGCTATATTATAGACAAATTATTCTGTAATAAGGCTAAATAGCAGGAATGACACACCACAAGTTGTTTCACTTTATTTATTTGATGTATATCAGATATTATCGTCGTGCATATGCATGAGTAATTGTTTGCACATTTACACAAGTCTACTGCATGTCAAGAGAAACAGCAAAGGGGAATAACTCTTATTAGCCTGCATGGGCATGAGAATTGGTAATTAGGCCAAGTAAATAATATATATGTGTGTCCCATTCATACCAGGCTTTTATGAAAAAAAATCTAAAATAATTCTTTTGAAATGTTTGAAATTGTCACAAAAAAAGTGGGGTTTTTTTCGGTTTTTTTTTCTGAAAGTGTATTTGCTCAACCATGAAATCAATTCAAGAACTGTATCACAAAATACCAAAATGGGAAACACATATTTTTTTCTTGGCCTGATCATTGTCTCTGATATGTTTTTTCTTACATAGGTGACTAAGTAATTGTAAACATGTAACACAAGAAAATATGTAGTTGTACGTTAACCGTTGTTTTAGGTAGTCTACAAGTAGTAAATAATTTAATCCTTAGTCTTCAGTAAATTTTCTTTCAGTTCTAGTAAAGACTCTTTATCTATTTAGAGCATCATGCTCCAGATCCCCAGGTTTGTCATCTCTGCCTTAGTATCCACTTTCACTCATTCTTATTGTATTTAAAAGTTTGCCAGTTTACCTGCAGAAGACTGATGTTTTATGTCAGTAAATAAGCAGAGGCTGGGTACATGTGATATCTCCCTCACCACCTCAAACTGATACCCACATTTAACTCAAAGGTTGTCAACTCAATGCTAAATAACATAAAATTAGACAAAACATTTTTAAGTTGTACTAGTTTTCTTTTTCCTAGAAGTCTCCAAGGGCCTGATACTGATTACTGTATTGGATGCTTTTTGAATTTGCCTGCTTTGTCTGGCTGTTTGTCGATGGCATTGATCTTTCCAAAATTTTTGACAAAAGCCATTACAGCACAACACGAAAATTGATGACCTTGTACATATCACCAAATAAAAGTGAAAGTAACAACAGGGTACAGTGGGTCCCTAACAAATCCATTATGTACATCCTTATCTTAGGGAGAATGTTATGATAAATGGAGCAAAATTCTGTATTCTGAAGGCTACTGGTAGCATTCCTAGACCCTTATCAAAACCAGAAATATCCTAAGTAACAAATCAAAAGATAGAAATGCTAGGTTTATAAGTAGGGAATTTTGCCTACAAAGAGGGAATAACATGTAATTTACATTAACACCAAAATTTAAATCCTCCGCTTTACAAAATCACTTATAGAAACATTGATACATGTGTTAGTTACTCCCTTTGTGATTATAAAAATCTGCAGCGGGTCTTAACTTGAGTTATCCTTATATAGTGCACTGATGTTGTAAAATATATGATACAGTGTATTGGATGAAACATATTTACACATCTAGCATATTGTAGTAAGGGAATGGATCTCAATACTAACCAGTTTATACATATAATTTCAGATTTTTTTTTCAGTGTATTTGCATGCTGTACAAAAATGCATTATTGTAAACAAGATTGATCTTTTATATGCAAATGTACCATACATGGAGTGCACCAGAATTAATGCATGAGAAAATAGCATGAATGCATGACATTTCATAAATAACGAAAAGTCATCTTTTTCTAATTTCTACATAGATGAATACCGGTAAATAAAATATAATTTTTGCATAAGAGAATTATTATCAATAATTTATCTTAACTTTATCATTAAAATACCTATATAATCCATTGATCAAAGTATACTTACTGTTTACTTTTAACAATCAACTAACTTTTTATAATTCTCTCTCTCTCTCTCTCTCTCTCTCTCTCTCTCTCTCTCTCGCTTTAATTTTCCTTTGATATCGATATCATTTCTTATTTTCTTTATTAAAGGAGAAAAGCAAGGAGAAGAAGACAATACCAGGCAGAAAAGAGGAAGAGAAAACAAGGAAGAAACTGACCATCACTGAAACACAGGTGAGTATGGAAGGATTATCTCCCTTGATCAGATTACAAAAAAGCAAAATGATTATAGGCTCCAAAGAACTGAATTTATGACCATGCCATGTCTATTGATGTTTTGATACAAGTTTATCACAAAATGCTTCAATGATATAATCTTCACTGATATAATTGACTTAACAGATCAGTGGAATAGCACTTGTATATATATTGTACACGTCTGAGCTTCTGGATCATTTTATATTTCACTTATTTTTAGGGAGATGACGTCTCCAGAATTGCCCGCGCCGCTAAGATTGTGGAGAGGATGGTCAATCAGAACACATTCGATGATATTGCACAGGATTTCAAATACTGGGAAGATCCGTCTGACGAGTACCGTGACAACGAGGGTACCATGTTACCATTGTGGAAATTCTCCTACGAGAAGGCAAAGAAACTGGCCGTCACATCACTCTGCTGGAACCCAAAATACAAAGATCTGTTTGCTGTCTCTTTTGGTTCTTGTAAGTTGTTACTTACAGTTTGGTTTTTGTGTGTTGGTTGGTTAGCTTTTACTCTGACCTTTGCATATGCATGTACATGTGTTCTGTCATTCCCTAATTTTGTCCTGCCACCATTCCATTAAAATTCAATTTTTGCTTCATTATCTTAGTCATACATAGACTCTTTCAGTTGAGCTTTGGTATACAAGTTTGCCATGAGCATACACAGTTTAAAATTGTACATGTGTATGGCTGAAGTTGAATCATTTTTGTCTGAGTTATTATCCTTCAACTTGTTCAACATATAATCTTTTTGTTGGTTGTTTTATTTTTTACTTTGGTTTAACCTTACATTGTACTTTTTGAGAGAGTTTGCTTGTTTACCTGCATTATGCCATTGGTTTACCCAGAAAGGCAGTGACCATGACAACCAAAGTTTCCCCTCTAAAAGTAGAATCTGGCTGCCACTAATTATTATCAATAGATTGATTATGGAATTAGGCAAAAAAGTTAATCAAACAACAATCAAAATGACTATTTTTCTTTTACTGTACATTTTAGATGACTTCATGAAACAAGGAAATGGTATGATTCTCTTCTACACAATGAAGAACCCCTCTTTCCCAGAGTTTGTTTATGAGACAGACAGTGGAGTTATGTGCCTTGATCTACACCCAGTACATCCACACATGGTGGCTGTAGGCTTCTACGATGGTAGTGTTGGACTTTACAATGTACAGAAGAAAGAGGCCATCCACAGGTGCACGGCAAAGAATGGCAAACACACAGATCCTGTGTGGCAGGTAAAAATACTACCCATAGTAAACGTACACTACAATGTCTTAATTTTGAAAATGAGTCTTAGATTCTACTGATTAGATTAGACTATCTAGTTCTTGTTGTGTCATCCATATCACACTCTATGTATCGCAGGAATACAGTCAAACTTGTTATAACACACAAAAGGGCCTTTTTGGAAAGGTGGTCATTTTGTAGATGTTCATTTATCAATACAGTCTAATCTACCTTGGCAGCCCAATGATATAATGCATTAATGGACTTCCTGTCATATACATGTATGACATAATAGTATGGTTTCCAAAATGACGTTTTCCTTTGTAAATCAACTGAATTAAGAGATCACCTATCTTTTGTGACCCTTTTGCTTTTTCCCATGAATGGTCTCTTAAAAGAGGTATATTTCTTAACCAAGGTAATTTCCAAGGTGATCTTTATAGACAGGTGCCTTTTACACAGAAGGGCCTTCAAGGCAAGTAAAATTATAGATGAGCAAATGGAACATGGTGAGTCTACAGAAGGGTACACCCAAATAATCAAGGGTAAAAACAAGATACTCAAATTTTAAATTCTAAAATTTCAGGTACGATGGCAGAGAGACGATCTTGAAAACAACCACAACTTCTTCTCTGTTTCTTCCGATGGCCGAATTGTTCAGTGGACTATTATCAAGGTTTGTCACATTCCCATATTTTGGGGATTTGTTGTTGTTGTTGTTGTTGTTGTTGTTGTTGTTGTTGTTGTTGTTGTTGTTGTTGTTATGTTATTTTTGTTCAGTATCCCACACAAATGTTGGTGAAGGGCTTCAAATCTTGACTAATGTTTGACACTTAAGGACATCTAGCATTACCATGTCACATCTACTGTGACACAGACCTTCTTTTTTCTGTTTTATCTACAGAAAAGGAAGACCAGCTGCCTCCACTGAGGCTCCAACCCTGGACCTACTGGTCTGAAGTTGAACACTATACATGACAGCCACTATGGCTCTCCCTTTCTATATAACTGTGGAAACAGTATACATTAAGGTTACATGTTCATCAAATAAATGTCTGTAATTGGAATCACCATAACAACTTATAACATTATAGCTATCTTATTTTGAATCACCACAAGAACTTTCCAGATTCTTCTTGTTTAAACCCAGAAATGTATTTATCCCGACCAACAATCTTTGTGTTTTCTATGTTTGCTTCATTTTACATTTTTGGTTTCAATTTACCATTTAACATTACAGTAACACAACAACAACAATAAGTATTCAGTGGGTCCTCCTTTATCTGGGCACTTATGGTTGCAATTAAATTGTCCAGATGAATAGAATATTTAGATTACAGAAAACCATCTCTTATATTGACCAGTACAACTGGAATATTCTGGTCCTGTCAGCTTTTTGTTTGATACATGTAGTTGGATAATTGCAATCAGGCTAGTGAGGCTGGATTGTATACTTCTTAAATCTTGAAGTCATTTTCTACAAGATATTGTGTACATTCTTAATTTTTTACCACTATTTTTGCAGAATGAAATGTTGTATGAGGATATTATAACACTGACCCTTAATGATGCTCAAGCAGAAGGACCTGACGGGACCAGGGTCAACACATTTGGTGAGTTATCACTTTTATATACAGTCAAACCTGCCAAAGTCATGCACGGACAAACAACTTCCTCTTGCCCCGTAAAGATTTTTCTTGAATAAATGATCTGATATAAATATAATCCAATTTCCTCCAAAGGGAAGTATCCTCGTATGACAAAACACTGTTTCCACAAATTTTCAGCCCCTTGGCCTTTATCAAGTGGTTGACGACAGTGACACTAGCTTCTACATATTTTACATGCGGTACATATATCATGAAGAGTTTTAATAAAAAAAATAATTTTTCAGATTTTTCATTGAAACTCTTCATGATATATGTAGAAGCTAGTGTCACTGTCGTCAACCACTTGATAAAGGCCATTTGCAAAGGGATGAAAATTTGTGGAAACAGTGTTTTGTGATCTGATATAAGCAACAATTTGCAAAAAAAAACACTAAAAGACTTTAATTTTACTGTGTTTACTGTATGAAATTACCTGAACTTTTTTATATCGTATGGTAAGCTTTGTTGTCTTCTGATAATATTTCTTATTTATTTAATTCTTCAGGTTGTGGTACTGCATTTGACTTCCACATGAAGAACGATTATCTTTTCCTGGTCGGTACAGAAGAAGGACGAGTGCACTCATGTTCCAAGGCTTACAGCAGTCAGTTCCTGGATAGTATCGATGCCCACAATATGGCCGTGTACAAAGTCCGCTGGAATCCCTTCCATCCACGTATCTATTTAACCTGTAGTGCTGATTGGACGGTCAAGATCTGGGAGGTCAGCAGCCGGACAGCAGCAGATAAGACAGATGGCATTTCTTGTGAAGGACACCCAAAGTACGTAAGATGTAACCTAATTAGGTTAACTGTGTCAACAGGGTAGGGAAATATAAGCAATACCTCATATGTGATACTGCCAAATTATATAAATATTCATCTTCTTATGGAAATGATATAGAACTTAGTCATAAACTCAGGCTGTACTTAAGAGTTAAATGCTAGATTTGCTACTCATTGATTTTCTCCTATTGTTTTCATCATAGGGGAGGTTGGGGGAAGGGTTCTGAAGCCAAGTGATCAGAGAGTTATTGGGGGGGGGGGGTTCTGTGGCCTAATGGTTAGAGCACTGCGCTTTAAACCACTCAGTCTCTCACTTTTTGTCAGTGCGGGTTCAAGCCTCGCTGGAACCTGACTGATTATGTGAGAAGGTTTGCTCCTTTACTTTCGGATGGCTAGTGGTCTCTTCCTGGGTATGTCTGAACCAGGTTCTCTGCTCCACCAATAAAAAGTGGCGGCCACCATATTCATGACTGAAAGCTTGTCGAGTGTGGCATAAAGCAAAAACAAACAGAAAAGAAAAACGGAGAGTCATGCTTTATATTACCAAGCTTCTCGCCTTTATACTTCATTTAGATATTTTCTTGATTTGTGAGTATGATTCTCAGCTTACTTGCAGTAGGCTGGAAGTTTTTAGCCATATATATGTACATTTGTAGCTTGAGATCCGCGCAATGAAATCTTGAGGATCCTGATGATAGCATTTTGACTAAAAGGTTAAAGGGAGTATGTGGTATGAAACAGTACCAAACCAGAAACTATCATACCTGTCTGTCTTGAGGGTAGCATTTGGCTTGATGAATTGTTGGTTTTTTTTACCTTAATGTGTCATTCATTTGTTTTATTTCCTTTTTAGGAAACCATTGTTTACATTCGATCTCAATAACTCTGTTGGAGATGTAGCCTGGGCTCCCTTCTCATCAACTACATTTGCAGCGGTAACAGCTGATGGAAAGGTAACAAGTTTAATTCTATGTGTCACTAAGGACACATTTAAAGAAATATTACCATACTGGAAATCTTATAAAGCTGGTTCTCTTTTTTTCTGTAAATTTATATAGTCGAGAAAAAAGTGAAGAAACTAAATGTACGCCAATTACTATATGTATAAATGTTCTTTTAAATGATTGATACTAAAACCATGTGCAGATAAAATTGGTTTTCAGAACCTGAAAAAAAAAAATGAAAATATATGTATATTTCATTCTAATTTTAATTGATTATGAAGAATGCATTAAATTTACATTTAAATCTTTCAATTTCTTTCAGATATTCGTTTATGATTTAAATGTGAACAAATACGAGCCCCTCTGTGAACAAATGGTAGCTCAGAAAAAGAAGACCAAGCTGACTCAAATTGAGTTCAATCCCAAAGATCCTATAGTCATAGTGGGAGATGATAGGTAAGTTGACTCAAATTGAGCTCAAGGGTCCCTCACGGCTTACAATAAAATCCTTCACATTGATAATCTGAAGCCTGCATTATTTTGATGCCATCACAATTAATGACTGAAATAACATTGAATGTGGTGCTAAGCAAAAGATGGACAGTAACAATTCCATTAGTACAATTCATTATTGGTATCTGCAGGATCTTGAATACTGTATCAGTTACTCTTTTCAGATCAGGAACTCACCATTACATGTAATATGTAAAGCCTCCATGATTAAACAAGCTACATCTATTTATTAGTTTACATGTAATGTGCACAGAATCTGTGTTTAAGAATTTTTTACATGGGAGTATTAGGCAAAAAAAGCTCACTAAATCATTTGTATTTTATTTTTCCAGAGGAAATGTGACCAGTTTGAAAATATCACCTAATCTCAGGAAGCTACCGAAGGTAAGTAGTCAACACACACCATGTATTGGGGCACATTATGTTAGAATAGAAGTAGAAAAATACAACGGGGGAAAAAGAGAATTCCAGAATTAGTGTTATGTTCTTTACTGTAGTTCAAAGTATTTGTAATACCTTCATTCCCTTGGAAATATCTAAATGTATAAGATGATGAAAAAGCTACTTATTTTATTTTTACTTTGAATTGCATGAAGTCAAATAAAATAAGCATATTATACATGTAATTGATAAATTTGAGTACTAAAGATAAAATAATCTTATTTTGGGCCAAATTTTAATGCTCCTGAGATAAGATTTGAGGTTTTTTGCTATGGCTGTTTTGTCTGCTCCTGTGATGATAATGTATCTGCCCAGGTGCCCGTCAAGGTCATTACACTCCTGTCTGCCAAAGGTCATAGGTCAGATGGTCACAATAATCCATGTACAATATATGTTTTTAAATTGCATATTGTTTCAAAGATGCCCTTTTTCTTGCAAATTAGTGATACAATTATACTATTGAAGATTTCATCAGTTCTTTGATATTTGAGAAAGTTTTATGAATGAGTTGGAATTGTTTGCTATTTTTTTGTTGTTACAAGCAACTAACATTTTACAATCTTGTAGTTCTGTTTATAGAAAGAAGACTTTTTATATTTCTTTACTTTATCAACATAACCTATTCCATCTGTATTTTCCTTATGACCAGCCTCGTCGAGTCAGTAAACAGTATAACTTTGCTAAGATTGGTCGTGTAGATAGTGGTCATGCTTCTATCAGTTTTGTGCACATTGTGTCTAGGTTGTTTAATGCTTAACATACAGAGAGTAGGCCTACAGTCTGTCTATACAGACTCACCGCCAGTAGATTTCACTGTTTATGGAAACCGTTGGGTTTTCTGACTTTTTTTTTTTCTGTTCAGTCTCTAAGATCACACCGTAGTTTTCCATCCCAGAAAAGTAATGACCAAACATCAGTAAATACTCAGTATCATCAGTAGGGCACTCCATATCACACTTACAAATCGTCAGTATTTTATAGTCATTGCCACAATACTCTGTGGACCTATACTTACCCCCTCTGCCTATCACAGTGGTTGCTTAGTGGTTCATGTGTGTAAGTCCAAGTTGTTAAAAACAGGCAGCTGCTGTCTGATTCTCTGGCATTTGGCAAAAAGAAATGAAAGTTGTAGTTCATTCCAATTGGAACACAGAAAATAGAAGCCTTTCATCACAGAAAATTCCACAATGTCATATCAATGGAACTGAGTGAGTACCACGCATAGGCAGATATTTTAAGCCCCATTTACCGGCACTTGATGCCAGGCCCTGATGACTGGCCCTTGATGGCATCTGTATATCAATTTTGTACAGTTATCTAAACTGAAATGATAGCAACACAAACACAAACCTTCAGTCTGGGGCACAAGTTTCAGTTGCTTAGTTATTTCTTTCTTTTCAGTCTCTGTCCAACAAAACATTACATTACTGTAAATGTGTTCTCTGACAGTATTTGCAAAATGTAAATAATTGAGCTTTTAACTTTTGAATTGATGATGACAAAATCTATCATTTTCAAATGGATTCTATAATAAAGGTCATCCAAATGACAAAAGGTCAATGACATCTTTGTTGTGATCTTGACCTTCACAAAAGGTCACAGGGGGTCATCATGGCTTAGTAAGTAGCATGTTCACCTTCTGATCTGGGGTCCTAGGTTTGAATCTTTACCACCCTGGTGTTAGCTGTCCCTGTCCTTCAGATGAGACAGGAAAACCAAGGTCCCAAGTCACAGGTGCCGGCACGTTAAAGAACTCTCCCTGCTCAATGACCATAAATGCTGATCATATGCCAAATTTATCGTTTATCGTGAGCATTTGTGATATCTCCATATAAGTGATAGATTCTTAAGTGGGACGTTAAACTACAATACAACCAACCAACAGATGGTCACACATATCTGTGGAGGACGTGGCGCTGGTATTCCACAATTGTTCAATTTTTTTTAGCCCATCTTTGTATAGTTAATAATCAGAGTGAGAGGAAATTCCCGTTTTTCATCCACTTTATCTGAGGGAGAATTACCTAGTTTAATATACAGACATACACAGAAGAGGGACCATCTAATGTACAATAGAACTGATGCATAATGAACAGACATAGGATTTTATGACTTGCTTTTAAGACTAACAATTTGTTGTCTCTATTTAATGGCTCTTTGCCAGGCTATCGTGGAGGATACGGAAAATTCCAATCACCCATTAAAAAATTTGTACTGCAAAATATTACAATCAACCCAGAAGGTTGGATATTTTGGAATGGTAAAACTCATGTGACTGTATATTCTCTTATATATTATTGCCAATATTTATCCATTATTTTTATCATAACCAGTGACACCTTTGACTGAGTTGTATACATTATTTTTATGCTGATGGTCTGTTGTGCTCTAGCACAAATATCCTATTTCACCTATCATTCAGACAGAAGGGTGTGGGCATCGTACAATGATTTCTTTTTATCGTCAGGATGTTGTTGAATATGCATGTACATCATTACATGACACAAACACATGTCTTGTATGTTTTGACTGAGGCACACTTGATCGTTGTTGTTTTGTTTTTTTTGTGGAACTTTTGTTATCATTGGACACACAGTCAGATTCCATTACTTTGTCATCACTATAATCAAATGTTTCTTCTTCAATTTCACTATAAGACTTTCTTCCCATGATCGTTGCCAAAGTTTTATCTGTGACATCATCCTATTGCTGTATTGGAATTAATGTTTAGTTTTAGTACTGTCAGACTATAAGAGTTTTTCAAGCATGTTATAAGCTGAACTTTTCACACCATTTTTCTCTCATTGGAAGATTACTCAAGTAAACCTAGTTTAATGTCCATGTACATTGTGTGAACTGTCATGGATTAAGTAAGAACTTATACATCACTCACCCATCAATGAGTTTGCTCTTTCAGAGGATGTAAAACCAACACATTTTTCACAACTTGCATGTGAAGTGTTTTTGAGAATCATTATATCACATATCATCATTTTTATTTCTATACATGTTGTTTATGTGGTACATTACCACCTATCATATTCAATGTACCCAGTCCAAACCAACACATATTCCTGTGTATATGTCTTGTGACACAGTATATAGATCTACATTCAAAATATATATTAGTAATCAATAAAAATATTTTTACATTTAAATTTCTTAAAATTACCATGTTAAACATTTTAAATTTCTTGTGTGACATAAGTTTAAGTTACTGCAGTTTAAAATGTTGTGGAGTAATATTCAAATGCTTTATTAACACACATGAACAAATTTATTTCTTATTAGAATACCAGTTATATCAACTTGACTAAATTGAATATCATTTTTCATTCTCTTCTAATTTTGGGGGATGTATTTTTCCTCTTATTTCTTTTCTTTTTAAATACATTGTATCTCTTTTAAAATATGGAAGTAGTTTGTAGTCTAACTTTTGTTTTGATTATTTTCCCCAGGAAAAGAAAGGAGCTGCACCTATTGACCCCGCAACGAAGGAAGCCAACGAGATTGCCAAGTTAGAAAAATTACTAGCGATGGTGCGTGAACCAGTCGAGGATAAGAAATGAAGTGGCGTGTCAACTAGAACAAATACATGACGGACGTTTAGTGACAAATATGAAAATTGGGGGGGAAAGGGAAAAATGACTAAAATCAATGGTGTTACCTACCATGGATGAGAAATAATGCAAACTTGTGTCAAGTGCTCGTAGATCATGTGACGAAAGCCGAAGGTATTACATATACTGGAATGTGTTACTCATCATTACATATTACCTGTAATAATCTCTTCATCACAGACCGACTTTATCTTACTATTGAAATGTGACAATATATTGTTTCTTTTTATTGTGATGGACACACTTCCCTGTAATATACATATACACAACAGGAGGATACAACTTCTGAGTGAAATACCAGGAAAATCTGTACAGAGTGGGTCAAACCACACTGATTGAACTAGGGACCAACTTATTTATTTATGTATGTTCTTAATCTATCTTTTTCCTTTCCATGTTATATCTTGTACTTTGCTTGTTATTAAGAATGATATGATTTTTTGTGACAGTTGAATCCATCCATTCAGAATTAACTATTTTATTTTCATTTTTGTGTTAAGTATGTGATATACAAATTTACACTTTACCATATGAATAAATTTTTTATCTAATACTAGATTTTGACTCTCATTTGATTTATGAAGCACATTTGAAGTGGAAGGGATTACATTGTATACTTGACTTACTCTCTGTCTGTGTCTATCTGTCTGTCGACAAAATTTTGTTGCCACTACTGAATTTTTTTCATAGAAACTTTACACATACGCAATGAAAAATTTCAGGCCATACATGTATTTATTTCATTCTGTTACCTTGGAGGAACTTTGAACCAGGGTGTTAACTACAAGTACTACTTTTGTAGCTTAAGGTTATAGAGTATATAACCAGGAGGTCATTCCTTTTCTGCGGTTCAACCGGTCCAACCAGTAGAATCACAAATGAAACGCTCGGTTCGTACCGGTCCAAGTGGTCCGACGTCAGGGCTTGAACT
>JACSZP010021768.1:1659-15969 GCA_016161895.1 Pinna nobilis
ATACGGACTTTACATGAATTTTTCCATCTAACTTGCCTTCAGTGGCTATAAATCTTGTGCGACATTGCTGTGAATACAGTTATTGTTTAAATTTGGATGAAATATATCACACTCAGACCTCTGTTTCTCCATTTACATTCCGGTATATCGTTGAGTGAATCACCATTGACAATCACTGCGGAGTAACAGATTGTAAAAATCCATTTAATCGTCTCTGTGTCTGAATTGACATTTATGTGGCACTAACTGAATTGTCTGATACATAGCTAAGATGATGTCAAAGTTAAGAACATCGTATGTCCTTTGACATATTTGAAATATCTTCACATGTTTCAATATGAATCAAATTTGAATATTACAGATTATTCTAGTCGTAAACAATTTTGCACGGTCTGGGCATTTATGTTTTACGCCGGTGAGGAGGAGAGGAGTTACAAGGTGAGAACACCTAAATACATGTAGTAAACAAAGGTCCTTCCGGCCATGGAAACAGTGTTATATGCACAAGCATAATCACTAGGAAGTAAGCATTTGTTTTTTTTTACAAAGGATCGCTGTTAACGAATCCAATGCAAATAAATCATGATTATATCTAGTTCTAGTCTAAGGCGCGGTTAGGTCGCTTTGTTTTCATTCATTGAAGGTGTAACAGTATTGGGAACACTGAACATTGGACGTACAAAGCACATTTGGTCCATAAAATATGCTATGACTTACAAGTCATGTGCAGTGTTGTCACCCCCAGTATTAATCGTTATTTTGACATTGTTTTCGTGAAATTTAGATATTGCTATCATAATCACTTGGTTGGTTGTATTGTTGTTTAACGTCCCACTGGAGATTATTTCACTTATATGGAGACGTCACCATGTGCCGACGAAGGGCGACAAATTTTGACTATGTTCGGCACTTATGGCCGTAGAGCAGGGGGTCTTTAACGTGCCGACACCTACCATGACTCGGGACATCGGTTTATACTGTCTCATCCGAAAGACAGGGATGGTCAACTGTACCTGCGGCTTGACTTCGAATCCCGGACCTCTCGATTCGATGTCGAACACGCTAACCACTAGGCCATGGTGGCCCGTTAATCACATCTAGGAGGCTTCAATCATGGCCACTGTTGGGTTAACGCTCAAAGAATTGTTTTTTATAATTACCAGACAACGACCGGTCACGTCAGACATGTGCATTATATCAATCTGATGACGGAAACCTAAATTTCTTTCGAGTGAACCTGCCATTAGTTCGAATGCTGCCTGTGTTCCATACTTATCTATAGGCCGTTTTTCATACTGATTTTGACTACGATTTACATCTTTTACCTGATCAAAATATATGACTCGCAGCGGGTGTGACCAGTCGACAGGGTATGCTTACTCCTCCGAGACACCTGATCCCACGTCTGGTATATCAAGGGACCTTTGTTTGCCAAACTCCGTATTTTGTTATGCTCCTGGGAGTTATAAGGTTGATCGATATTACCTTTAAATTTTCATCGTACTTTCTACTTTACCGAATAGCCAATAATCAATGAAGGCATACAATTAGTGCTGAAATAAGATCATTTTCAACACACGGGTTTATCTTTACTTTAAAAACAAACTTGTATACATGTAAATGTAATAATAATTTTATTTTGTCATGAAATGATTCAACACTTTCATACACTTTTCAACAATATAGTTTACACACAATTGTACCCTCTCATCTCTATCTATAAATCATCTGAGCCAAATGACTTTGAGCAAATAAATTTCATTAAGAGAAGTCAAGTTTACGTTAAAATGTAAATTTGGAATCATTTACTGTACACAATTATGTTTATAAGCACCATGCGAAATATAGTTGGATAAATAGGCACAGAGTAATCACTAATCGTCATCAAGGAATTTATATCCCTTCATTTCTGAGAACAAAAAACATGTAGACATGAATCACTGTATCTCGGGAATTACAAAAACTCGCAAAATTAACAACATCGCGTCAACGCGAATTTAAATATCTCCTGATTAGCTCAATAAAACGTATCTATAAAACCATGAGTGCAAATATACAGGCAAAAATAAATATCACTATCTTTCTGCACCAGAGACGAATATTATTTTTAAAAATTGTCATTTACAGTATCACAAACACAACCATTGCAAAACTGCATACAGTGAACTCCGAAAATAGCGAAGTCGGGAACAACAAATTTCCGCAATAACGAACAAAATCTCCGAGTCCCATGTGTTTACCTGTGTGTGTAAAACTTGAAACAACGAAACTATTGATATAACGAAGTTGGTTTACCGGTCCCGATGCATTCGTTATCAGCGAAGTTGACAGTACATCGATATTCGTGATCGCGATTTCAAACGTTCGCAAATATGTCAAAATCGACCAAAACGCGAAATAAAAATGATATGCAGTATAGTGAAAACTAGAAAAATCATTTTTCTTATCGCCTACTTTTGATATACAAATTGAATGAATTGTTTTATTAAGCTTTAGTTACCGTAAATCTTCGATGGTTTTTCGGTTTTACATACTGTATACAGGGTTATTTTCATTCAGTGTCATTTTCGCTCTAGTTTACTTGCCAACCGTTTCGCCCTGCTTTAATTTCGCACGGTCTTGTCTTAACCCTTTTCAATGAATTTCCCGTTTTAAATTCGCCAACCATTTTGAATTCGCCCAGTTCTGAATTCGCTCACTGATGACGAGGGCAAGAGGGGCGAAAACAAAACGGAGGCGAAAATTTCCCAATAAACAGCATTGATTCTTATTCTACCCGTTGGTCCTGTCAATAGAGACTGCAGATTGAATCTCACATGAACTCTCCAGAGGTACAGTAGAGTTTAAATGAGAGAGGATTCCACAAAAAATTAACATACGCTAAATTTGCTTGTGAAACAAAATAAAGACGACAAATGGCGAAAGTTGCGTCGTGAAAGAAGTCAATTGAATAACACACCTACAGTTAGTTATGTGTTCTGCGTACATGTAGAGTTTAAGAATTGTAAATAAAAATAAAATATTGTGACTTCATTCAATGCTTTCCAGTGCTATACTATTGATATCTTGTAATAAGTGTACCTACAAATATATTGGCAAGTCAAAACTGAACTCGACCTAAAAAATCAACATAATAAATGATACAATGTACAGCCAGCCATACCCATAAAACCTGAGAGAACGGCAATATAAAATGGAATTAATTCTCTGGCACAAAATTATTTGTAGTAATTCATGCTGAACCCAGTTGTTAACAGTTGGTTAAAATTAAGGATTGAATAAAACCAAGGCTTGCAGAAATATTGTAATTAGGCCTCAGAGCTTAATGAAATTCCCAAATATAATATATGGTCTGATAATAGGTTCATTGTCACATTTACAACGTAATTGTTAAGCAATAAGATTTAACTTCGGACTTTATTTCAGTTCTTGGTTATATTTCACCAGCTGATGAACAACTGGGCCCTGGTAGTTAAAGTAAAACAGTCAATCTGTCATAAACGGATAAACGCAATCCAGGGGTGTGGAAGGAGGGGAAAAGAAGTCATATGTATCCTCAGAATTTGACGAAAGGTCGATATCGGTATAGAACATTCAAGAAAACAAGCGATAACAATATAATAAGAACAGATATAAAACATATCAAAAGGTAGAACTGTTTTCTTGAATAGCCTGAAACAATTGCAATGCAACATTGTCGTATCTACTATAAAAGTAACTGTAGTAGCCGACAATAACTTTGGCAGCATATTACATAGAAAACATAACCGGAATGTTTCTTGCAGAGCACACATTTGCAAAAGCCAAGCTTATAAAGAAGGAATAAGCAACATAAACAAATTCACTTGGCATCTGAAACCTCAGGTGTATAACCAGATGAAATAAATGTACATAATAATGACAAGGCAACTACAAAGTAGCACGAAGAAGTACATAATGGAAGGAATAATGTTTCCGTTTTGATAATTCTGTTTTATAAAATGAAAGTGAAAAAATTAAAGTTCAGGGCATATTGTTTGAAAGTCGTTGAAACCTTTCAAAATGTGAATTTTTCTATCTTATTCAGAAAGAGAAAGTTTTCAATACATTTAGATCAAATTTCACCAAAATAAAAATATTTTTACGAAATCAAAATCAGTCTTTGTTTTAGTCTATATATTTCTAGTAAAAAAATCTATTTTTTGAGAATGAGATTCGCAAAAATATCTGTATTGTTCAGGATGCATTGTCCATTTTGCAAACTTACTCCTATGACGTGACATTAATGTCCTATGAATACATATGCACAAATAAATTAAGCGCTTATTTGCCGTATAAGGTGTTTTAAGTATTATTGTAATAATTATCTAATTGAACATTACTAATAGGGTATGCATTTAGTTGACTTAGTCGCCTTCAATGGACAGGAAAAAATTCATCTTTACTCAAATCTTTCAATCAGTCGTGTAAATCATTAATATACAAATGTACAGTTATGTGTATTTACATTAAATTCCATAAAAACAGTAGCACGCGGCAAAGGGGTCTTTATTTGGCACAAATCCCATATATTGTGTATACTCACTGCAGATTTCACCAACTTACTTTCAAGTCAATACACAAACTTATTTTTTCAGCATCAAAAGCAGGTGTATGACGTTACATTCAAAATTAACATATACCGTTACTCAAATATATACATGTAATACAATGAAAATCAATGACTGAAAGTATGTCATGTGAAAACTAGAGATTCTTATAAATCGATACGACTAGAAATTAAAACGTGTTTTACTCTGTAAATACCGATTTAACATATACACTAGATTAAACAAAATACTTGACAAGTTTTGATATGCGAAATCAAATATGTCTTACAATATATATTTGAATGCATGCTTATGTAGTTATAATACTTATTAATACATTTTTTTTAAAAATGCAAAGTTCCTGCAAAAAAACAGGACTGAAACAAACGAGACATAACATAGAGAAATACTTTGGCAGCAAATATCATACTATACGTTAGGTATAAAAGCAGGGGGTATCAAAGGTCTGTTAAGCAATGCTTGTTTTACACCTGATATACCACTAATTATGGAATAGTATACATGTAATTATTTTAAATACGGAATACACAAACTAGACATACTAATTCAGGTAGTTTTTGTTGGTGAAATTAATAATCAGATAGCTGCACAAAGAAGTTCATATCACAATTCAATCTGTTGAATTTTGAAAATTACAGTGATTAAGTTGTTCACTTGAAATCTAAATGACAGGATTTTGTGGGCACCCAGGAAACTAAAACTAAATGGGACAGTCCAACATGTCCATGGAATTGTAGACATGCATATGGGATAATATTTGGACCTGGACATGCGATCAATAGCTTCTGTGATGAATAAACAATAATAGAATAAAAGTAGGTGTATATATATATATATATATATTTAGCATCGTTTCTTTCAGAAACCAGTGACTATTTCATACTTGGTATATAAATAGGCCCTACTACTTAAGTCGTAAAAAATACAAACAACAATCGTCACAATAATGAAAGTGATGACACAGCTCAACACCTCCATTATTTCAACGCTTTTCTTTTAACATATAACCATACATACATACATACATACATAACATACATACATACATGCATACTTCAATCCATCCATACATAAACACATGCCAATGATATCATACACACATATATAGATGTTGATATACATACACCAACCTCAATAAATACATACATATAAACAGAAGGATTTGCGAAGCTATTTTTTCCATAAAATGCGGTACGATTCTAACTCCATAGGTTCAATATGTATTGTATCCGACTCCCCGATATCCTCTTTGTCCTGGAGGAATGTAAGAGAGGTCTTAGTGATCTTGTCAACAGACAAGTCTTTGAACATCTTATAAAGATTCACTTCAGATTTGCTTGTACAAAAGTCGTTTCGGGCTCTGAATGCACATGACGCTGTTCTCTGATGGAATGTCGCGCCCGTGCCTCGGAACTCTTTAGCTTCCGTTATAAAGTTTTTGAAGCCTGCTAAGCTTAATTCACATGGAATAGTTTGTTTCAGAAATGAAATATTTCTACTAACCACGTTATTTTTCTTTGTAACTACAAAAGGCACTAGTGGATTCTGGAGGAAATCATTTATAAGGAATCCCTCAGAAGATGGAAAATCTATCCTGTTTTTAGGCAACTCTATAGGTTTTGTGTGAACAGAATTTTTAGATTCCTCCAAGTGGATAATGAACTTACTCAACGCTGGCTTATTATCTGTAACTGCCTCTTCTAAGCCCTTCCCGGAGGCAGTTGGAACACGATCAATTAAGACTTGGAGAGAACCTGTACTAAAGCTCGCAATCCCAACGGCTTGTGCCGAATGTAAATTAAGCCTTGTTTTGGAATCTTGAAGCACGGCCATTGAGGTGATTGGGAAGATGTTGGCTGCCATAGGATAATTATTCCTTGTTTGTCGGCTGATTAATTGAAATGAATTTGCATCCGTGTAGTACTGCATCTTGGGATTATCAATAGAGGTATGAAGACGTAAGAACAGTTCTTTATCTCGGTCTTCAGGGTTAAGGAGTGTTGCATAATTTTCTACGAAAATATTCTGGCCTTGCCATGTCGACGTATGGTATATGAACACAATGTGTTGAAATAGCGGATGATTGATGATGACCTGTGTGACAAGGCTTCCGGACACAACCTTGAAGAAATGTCGTGGCTTTAATATTATTTGCGCGTTCTCATCTTTGCCAAAGCAGTAGGCATTGCTGTTGACACCTTTGTATAGGAGCCAATCGACCTCTAAACTAGTGCATGATTTAGACGACCCAGTAGAGCAGACTTTCCTGAGTAAACCATTCTTAGAAAACGAGGTAATTATTTGTTTCGACGCGATAGTCAAGTCATTCGAAGCAGATGCCTCGTACTTATCTGGGAAAACAGAGCCATCTTCCACCTTTCCATGAAAGGTTGTTATGTTTGCAAAGCTTTTCTCAACAGATTCCGTTGCTTTCATCAATGTGTAAACTTTTACTCCCAGCGGTGGTATGTCAACTGGAAAGTAAACCTCAAAAACTTTACCGGACACGGATTTGTCATCGGTCCAGAATGGATTGATCTGGATAGGAACAGTGTGCCATTCCGGACCAAATATTTCTACATGAGCTTCGTCGACAAGTAAAGACACTATTTCCCGTCTTTCTTGAGTGTAAGGATTGAGAAATACTACATCTCTGCCCGTCTGTGATACAGATAAAGTCTGTCTCTCTACGGGTTGGTCCTGATAGCGCAGAATATTCACAGGTGTTAGTTCTTTAGTTAGTTGCTCCGGTTTATTTTTTAACAAAAGTTGAGCGACTGAGGTCGTTAGCAGACCTGATAGTTGTGAAACCGCATTAAATATCCTCTTCTCGAAGTCAATAACAGTTGTATGGGCCGATGTTCCTGTTATGGCATCATGATGTTGCACAAGGCCATGGGTTCGCCTGGCCGACTGAAGATCGCCCAACAATCCTTGAACGTTGGGAATTGGGTTTGAGCTCTGCTCAGATCCAACAATAGCAAATGTCATAAATAGTTCGGTAGTTCTAAGATTTTCCAGTAAATAACGTATCATTCGCTTATCAAATGGGCGGGTGGTGTAATAGCCACTCCAGTACTCGTCATCTCGATCAGTGTAAGTAAAGAAATCTCCAGAAAGGGAATCCTCTGGGGATCCATGTTTGTCAATTTCCTTGTGCAATAAATCAAAATATTCCCCAACAGTTCCAAATTTAATTTTCACGTTAAATTCTGGTCTTGAATTAATTTGGTCCATTATTCTTTTCATGTTCATGTGATTAGTTTGGAATTCGTAGTCATAAATGTAACGGAAGTCGTCACCATGTGGCATTAATAACACATTGTGTTTGTAATAATCTGCTTTGATGCGATACTGCTGGACCAATAATTCAACAAAATGGCGCAGATTTTTTGCCTGCCTACCGTTTCCAATTTGAATTGGTTGGTTGTCAGCAGGGAGAGGTTGTTGACGACCAAAATCAATTACTTTACATAGTTCTTGATCTGGGCCACAACTGTACTCAATATTGTATAACGTGAAGGGCTCCACGTGACAAAGTATGTCATTCTTACCCTTAGTATCCCACGGCTGACGCCAGTTAAACGTCAGAAGATGTCTATTCCCCATATACTGCTTCAAGGCGCCGTGAAGACGTAAGACCGCCATATCCTTCATGCCGGCTTTACGCCAAAGATACGGAAGACTAGTTGAATAACCAAATGGATCTATTGACCAACTTATATTGGGATGAACATTTAGAATTTCTTTCAGCCACTGATGACCTTCTGTTAGTTGATCTAACACAGCCATATAATGTGTAGTAGCTTCATCAACAGACACCCATCCACCCGAAAGGATTTCGAGTTGTCCTTTTTCCACTAGTATCTTCAAGTCATTCCGTAACTGTTCTGGTGATTCCTTCCACCAGATGTCGAGAAAAACCATCTCTGTCCAGATCATTTTAAACTCTGGATGTTCTTTAATATAGTTGACAGTGTTAGTTATAATACTTCTAGTTCTTACGGTATAATATGTTTCAAGTGTCCATAACCAGCCTGGGTCGTTATGAGAATGCGGGACGACGATAATTGTCAGTGGTTCATTTCCTGTTTTTCGGATTGCCTTGTAGTCATCGTTCTTTTCATGAACAACGTACAGACCGCCACTTTCCCGCGAATTTGTAGTAAAATTCATATCATCATAAAGGTCATCGACAATCCACTTTGAATGGATTTCACTGGGTTGCGGAGTACATATTCTCTCTTGTTGTGTGAATTCTTGAACAACTTTAGAACCTTTATCGTTTGCTCGGCGATTTTCTTGTCCAGGAACGGCAGGGCTGTATCCTAGGTAATACACTACCATGGGAACCACAAAACATAGAGCGACTATGAGGAATACTGCTCGCTGTTTGTACTTCATGGTGTCTGGTGTCTTACATTAGTGCGCTCGGTATTCTGTTGATCTGTGCAAACGACCTGTAAAGACATATAAACATACTAGAATAACCAAACACTACTGCAACTTAATGTGTGAATGGTAACAAATGTGTCAAAATTATTTTAAATCGTGTTAAAAATTGCTTCATTTTTTATAAATCAATTTTGCTTCCTTTTAACGTTTTATTTTACTCAAGTACATGTACGTTAGTGAAGGGTTTCTTGAAAATATTAGTCTAAGCTAGGCATGCAGGTCCAGTCCATTAAGCACTAACATTATGGACAGTCAATGTGCCAACACTTTCTGTGACGCAGAATCTGAGTGTTAAAGGCCGAATCTGAACGACTAGCAACGATTCACCTCATGTCGAACGTCTGGTGCAGCCACTTAACTACAACCTACTCCTGTCATTTGACTGCAATTTGACCAGCTACTTAGCTGCAACCTACTTAAATGACTTATGCTAGTTGCTACTCAGATCGCGGGGTCTCCAATGAACGAGACGAAAGCTCGGGGAAGGCAACCTCAACAGAACGCTGTTCTTTCTAAATATCGCTTTTGTATGTATTAAGTGTAAATTAAAGATAGGGAGTTCAAGCGACGAGAAAGACATTGCAACATCAAACAGAATAGAACCGGTTGTATAAGGATTCGCTTTAATAATAATGTAAATGTAATTGCTCATAAATAAATATTTGCTTTTGGTACGGAGGGAAAGAGAAGTAGAGACGAGACAAATGCGCCTTTATCAAACCAGCTGGTAAATTGAGTTTTATTGTGTAGCAATGTGGACAAGCAGACGACTAGCAAAGGCCATGGGTGAAAATTAATTATTTCTGTACGAGACGAACAACAAACGCCATAGAGTGATACTCGGGTCAACAGGTCTATACAGGCACTGGTATAAACACGTATTTTTACTACTTATTCGTGTGACCGCTGTCTCCGTGGTTGGTGTGTTCGCCCTCTGATCGTAAGGTTGTGTAGGTTCGAATTCGCACCGCGCTACGATTGGTTGTCCCTATACTTCGAATTAGACAGTAAAAACTAAGGCCCTGTGTCAAAGTAGGTGTCGAAACGTTAAAGAACTCGCCATGCCCCATGGTCATCGGTGCAGAATTTGTCGCCCTCCACCGCTGTACGATGGCGAACCCATATTAGTGAAAGACTCTTAGGTGGGACGTTAAACAACAATGTAACCAACCAACCCCTAATTCGTTTTTCTATAATGACGTGAGCACGTACGGATCCAGGTTTTTTTTTGCAGGGGTGGGGGTCGAAGTTTTCCAAGGGGGAGGGGACAACTTGTAAAAAGGAAAGACTTGACCCTGTTAAAATGAGAATCTGCACATAATTGACCAAGGGGGCGGACCCCCCCCCCCCCCCCCCCTTTGGATCAGCACATGATGGGACTGTCAGAAAACTAATGAAACTCCAACGATAAAAAATATCAATACATGTAGTTGATTTGGTTAACATAAATACACGCATGCAAAACAACCTAAATCCCGCAAATAAATGGCATAATTATACAGCTTCAGTTTTATCTATTCATTGTGTATCTAATTTGAAATTCTGAATTATAAATCAAATCTGCAATTGAAATGCAAAATCACAGTCCATGTCTACTATGTTACCTTTATAACAAACACTAACCGTCTAATAAAATGTAAATAGCTTAACAGTGCATGAGTGGACATATCGTTTACAGATACAAGTGTTTTATCTTGAACTAGTGTGCACAACGCTCCATGGTTCTCTATCGGTTGTCATTTCACATATCAAAGTAAACAAGTTAGTTTGCCGACAGTCTTGTTTAGTGTTATTCTTAGCATACTCAGTGATAAAATCAACCATATAAGGGATTTTGATGTCTGCACACTCGCTGTAAAGTCCAATACAAAAGGTTAAGCGAAATAATTCAAAAGAACCGTTTGATTTCTATATTAAGCATGTGTCCGTTACATGACAATACTTCAATGAACTGACGGGAAAAAATGTAGTTTTATGCACAAATTGTAACTATTTCAGTTAATTTAGGGAAAAACTCTGGTTCTTAGCCAATGATCATTGTTTATGTAAAATGAAGGAAAACTTGTGGTTCTATGCAACTGAAATTATATTCTCTTCAATATAATATATTCCAGATCCAGCCCTTAGTCTAGAGCACAGGTGCTTAGTCTAGGGAGTACACTTACCACAGACCCATTATCATAAGCTAAAATATTGGAATGAAATACAAATCATGTATTCGGCAAGGTCAGGACTTATGAAGCACATGCCAGTTTGCTGCAGCCAGAGTATAAATAATGGAGGTGGTGTCCAACATCAATAACATAAACAAACAAATGTAAAAGCACAACCACGACGGTCCTGGTACATTTACCGGTCAATGTCACTCAGTGACAAGTTCAATGGCAATCCGCTATCCGATAGACCTACTGTAGTCAGTAAATGTCAGCAAAATAAACTCCCCTTGAAGGGTTCGACATGCCCATATGTAAACACTCTCCGCAGGATACGCTGTTAATACCTACAGGAAACGCCGTACTAAAATACATCCGCGGAGCGGATTATCATCGTCCAGAACAAAGAATGATATATCCATGTATGTATCTTTTCTGAACAATTATGGATTTACATGTAACAGTTCTGTCCCAATCTGGACCTATTACTGTCATATCCACATCTAAAGCTACATGTAGAGGAGCAGCTGTTTTGAGAACAAGACAAAGCTCGAGGATTTATCTTAAGCCAGTGTGCGAAATCAGAAATTTATCACAGATGGTGAAACCAAGCTTATTCAGCAAATATTGCAGAAATTGCTAAATATGCTTCTTGAGCAGCGTAATTTGTTATTTTAGGTTACTCTCTACACACGTAATTTCTATTTTTAACAAAGTTGATGACAGTCGAAAATAATAATTTACATGTGTTTAAATACAGGTACAAGCAATTATAGATATACAGGGATCAGAATTTTCCTCTGATCATCAGAGGAATTCTTCCTTTTCCAAGATTTTGCTGCAATGTTAAATCTTTATTTTCACCATTAGGTTCTTTGAAAGGAGCCATTTTCCTCTATTTTGACTGTAGTGGAATCTTATCCCTGGATATACAAATATCATGTCCATACCTTTTTATATTTACCGAGGGTCCTACCAAAATGTATGAACATGATAGAATTATCGTGTTGTATGAACATGATACAAAGACAGCTCTGTCGCTAAGGCTGTAGGCTATTGTCAAGTAAGATATTGAAATCACAGATAACAAGATAACAGTCGCCAGGAGATACAAATTTTGGTGTGCATTGGTCAAAGATTGACTTGTGACAACCCCGTATGGGGTCAGGTGCCATGGAGGAGTAAGCTTTCCCTGCTGAGCGGTCAAATCCGCGGCGATTCTACGGTCAAAGTCAGACGAAATAATTGAAAAACGAATTACCGTCTATATCAGTAGAAACGATTCAACAACCATAATCGAGCATAATAATTTTTCTATGTGAACAGAGATCTTGTAGGCACTACACTTGTCTTGAAACACATTTGTTTTGTATTCCGCTCGTTTCTGTTATTTCATTTCTGTTATTAATCTGCAATGATATTAGATGTTCTCAAAAGAAAATTTTAATAATGATGTTAAACTTTGTAGGTCTGGTAATTTAAGAAATAGTTTTAAATCTTCAAGCCAAACCAAAGAAAAATACGAAGTATGCGGGAGAGTACCTGATCAAAACCACATGAGACTAACAAAAATTTTCAATTCGTCTAGACATCTAAAAAGCCCTGTGAACGCATGTGAAATATAATAGATAACGCTATCACTTCACTTGTGTGGGTCCAGTAGTTATCAATCATAAGATATATTTAATATTACATAATAACTAATGAAGCATGTATATTAGATACACATACATTCCTTAGCATTACACAGAGATATGTTTAAAATTCTTGCCTTCGTCCTGTTCGCTGAGAGAACGTTGTTTCTCCACTGTCGTCGTGTATACGTCCTTTATGTGATTCGTTGCTTAACTTTTTTGGACTCTCTGATGACAATACATTTGATTAATACTTTTTCCTTTCTAAAAACAAAGGGCGAAAGTATTGGTTCACATACGAGATATCACTGCTTTTGTCTTTTCTTACAACACATGACTTATACGCGTTTAAAGGAATATAGATAAATCAACGCACTGAAACAAACTTGTCGAAAGGTTATCTTATAGGTACGCTTAAGATTCCTTAATCCTTATCCATATATAAATTTGAAGTCGGAACAAGATCCCGGCACATTTTTGACTGATTGGGTATCATCAAGTTCAGAAATAAATCTGAAAGTCGATTCTTTTTTTATCGTCAGGTATAATAGCACTAACCTTTCGATACTGTGTAGCCTAGTTTAGAACATACTATTGCTATGACTTCATAAATGTTTCAAAACTTTTTGTCGTAAACAAGTCCATTGTAATTTGTAAACTGTATTGTCCTGTTTGTCCTTCTGCTGATAGCAGTACTACCTTACGAAGAAATAACTCTTCGGACCTCCTGAATTAACCATTGAGCGTGTAAAGAGTCAGCATTACTTACATAAATTCGGTAAAATCTCTCCATCACAGGCGGCTGGGGAATCGATAGTAAAACATTTCGATAATAAAATACGTTATTAATCCATGTGTTTATGTCAGTTCTATATCTACATGTATATATACAGTAGGCCCCTATATAGCCACCGGTGCTATCCATTAAGGCCACCTTAGTGGCTGGCTAAAACTGAATTGATTATTGAAGTGGTCAGCTAAGCAAGGTTTGAATAAAACAGAATATTGATACATGTAGTTTGAATTTTGATGGTCGGTATTGAGGGATGTCCTCTTAAGTGACAAAGGTGGTCTTCAGTCGAAGTTCGTGTGTACAAGAGATCCACGGATCTTGTAGCTGACTGAATAGTCCTTAAATTATACCATAGAGAACAAGTCAAGTCGAATTTCATCTTAGACAAACTAGAAATAATACTGAACATGTAAGAGTTAGTCTCATACTAATAGATATATGACACACCCCCAATCAACTTTTGATTTACTTCCTCCGCCACTGTATCTATGTAATAATAATGAATGCATCAAATGTGCCACAAGGCTTGACTTCCGGCTAAGCAAATGCCAGAATTATTAATACCCTCACTCATTACAACGTTTTATATTTATAAGTAGTCTAGATGTGTCTGAGCATTTTGATTGACCAATCATATGCACTGTGACGGTGACCTTGATCTTGTATCTATGTCCTTTGTAACGGAA
>JACSZP010021772.1:2500-15360 GCA_016161895.1 Pinna nobilis
AACAGAAAGTATGGTCAATATCATTGATACTTAAAGTTAAAACTATTTCTTCTTTATCTTCATTGAAGGGTCAGGTGAGCTATTGCCATCACCTGGCGTCCACCATTGTTGTCGTTAACTTTATTATAAAAATCTCCTCCTAGAACACTACCAGGGTATTTTGACAATGAACTGACCTTATTGATCCTGGTGTTCTTTCTTTTTAGAATTTTTACCGACATCCCATCAACCATCCAAGATGGGCTTCCTAACTAAAAATATCTTCAAATGAAAGTTGTAGAACAAAGTCATGAACATATACATGTCTATTAAAATTACCGTTTTGTAAATTACATGTAACTTTGAATTGTAACTAATTTGACAGATTTAAGCAAGTTAGGCATAAACATGAAAAAATATTTTGAAATTTTCTTGTCAGAAATAAGGAACCATATATGAACAATGCGTAGGAAAATGGTCGTTGGGTGGTCCTCTTTCATAATTGTGTCCGATATCCAAATGTGGTTGTAGTTTTAAATCTTTTCTTCAAATGCCTATAACTTCTTTCTTTCAAGGCAAAATTTCTTCAAATTATGCGTACTAACAGCACGTCGGTTTCTTGATTTTAACAGAACTGTAAACTGTATTTTAAAAGATTTATCAAAATTAGGCATGAATGAGCAAACACAATACTAGTATTTGAAATAAGCTTGTGAGAAACAAGATGCTCAACATGTATGAAACATACCAGATTAGTCTTCCTTTTAAAGGTGTGACCGACATCTCCATCAACCATCCAAAAAGATAGAAGATAGAAAATATTTTTTTTACAAACGGCTAATACTACATTACCATAAGTGAGATTGCCTTCAGCCTGTTTGTAGAGCGACAGTTATAAGCTTGTTTATCAAGTTCGTCAGTTTGTAGATAAATTATCGTTTATTTCGTCCGATTTAGAAATGCAAAAATGACGAATCATGTAATTATGATGTAATCTCTTTTAGTCATTTCATGAATATATATTGACCTGTTGTTGACACATTTTGCTGTTAGTACCTCTATTGGCAAAACAAACAAAAAAATAAAAAAATCGCAAAATCGCAAAAAAAAAAAAAAAAAAAAAAAAAATCAAACTCTGGCTGTACGGCTGTAAGATTTTAGAACACATTCTGTATATTCATATATAACGTTCTCCTGCATTTAGAAACATTTTTCATACGTTACATGAATCCATTTTGCAGAAAAATTGCACATAACTAAAAATCATCGGATAATAATAAAAAAAAGTTGACAAGTACACATTACTACAGGCTACTTTATGTAGCCTTTACATTTTCTTCTGGAATTATGCCCATCATTAGTGAGATTCTCTTTTTTCAAACACCTTCATGATTTCATTACCCAACATAGAACATTGAGGGGGAACAGTAGACTTCGTTAGGAAATGTCGACTCCTGGTATAATATAAAGGAAATGTAAAAGATAATTCATGTATAGCCGGAAATAATATTCGGAGTTAGTTCATGAATTACCAGATATTGTGCTGGTTTTATCTATACTCCCACGTAATTAATCCTCTTACGTAGGTGTTATTCATATATAAATCTCTTTACACTTTTTTTAACTCGACAATTTTATTTTGAAGTCGTTTATTGTCTTTGATTAATTGGAAAGCAAATTGACCAAGATAGCTAAATTATCTGACATGTCCTAAGACATTTTCCATAGAACATAATTATATAGATTTACCTGTTTTAATACTGGAAATTTATTGGACTTTTACCATTATTTCTACCATAACACGCGTAGTTTAACCATTATAAAACGGCTGTATAATCGAGGCTTCAGTTGATCAAAGATATCGATAAATCACACGTGGTTAACGTCTTCCGATCGTTTTGATTGGCTTATACGTCAGGAAATTCAATTATGTTATCAATTTACGTCATTATAGTTGACGTCACAATACATTAAGTGGGCTTACACATTATGGCTGGAAATGAAGAAAAACTCTTTTTGACGTTTTCAATACTTTGATTTGCAAAATAATCTTGTGTTATGGTAGAAAAAAATTACACAACTCATTTCGATTGATGATCATGTTTATCCCACTCTCGTTAGTTAATTTTCAAAGTCGAAAAACGATCGCTAAAGCTCGCGCTTTGAAACTTTGAAAACTAACTAACTCGAGTTGAATAAATATGATAATCAATCCCAACTTGTTGTGTAATCTCTATTTCAGTTTCTAGTAAAATGTGACAACTTCAAGCTGACTTACACATACTTGCAATTACTTTGCCCTATGTAATGACGTCTGTTCAATGTTTCTGGCATAATTAACGTAGGTACTAATTTTCTGAAATGTCCGATTTTACTGGAAGTCTCAATCCTTCGCATCTGATACATCTGGCTCCATCCTATATTACAAGTAGAGTTATAGTAGACGATCGTCCCTTTAAGTTAAATGCACAAGTTTTGCAAGTTTTTTTTAACAACAAACAGTTATATCTGAAAAAATGACTTATGTAATAGTGCAAGCCATCTAGCATCCAACAGTACGTATAGCGCCAATGACACGCATAACAACATCCAATGACGAATAAGCATAAATGGGTATTTTTTTTTAATATAATACGTGATTAGGCTACCTCCAACATTATCTCAGTCATATTGTGGGTGCATAACGCTTATCTAGACTGAGGACTTTTGTAAACCCATGACACTGTCTCATCAGAAGGCTGCGAAAATCTAACCGCAACCCATATGAAACTCTAATCGCACCCCAAGTTAAACTCTAACCGCACTCAAGTAAAACTTTGACCGCACCCCAAGTAAAACTCTAACCGCACTCAAGTGAAACTCGCACTCTAGCGCTCTGACTCACGGATAGAGAGACTCTCGGCAATTATAACTGCGTACTAATAATTAAAATTTTACCTCATAAAAACATAAAACACGATAAATCATTACATAAATGAAACTAGATACATTTACATGTACATTTTTCGATACTGTTTCAACGCAAACGCCCGAAATGTAATTTATCTCTAAGTATTCTTTTGATAAAAAAAATTGTTCGAGCGTGACGGTGTCTCTGTGATGTGCATGTTTGCAAACTATCTAGTAAGATAAGATTCATAAAACACAGTGACTACACTAAAGCTGTTGAGGTGTGCGAGCATATATTGTAAATCAATGCAATATAATTACCAGTTTTACAGTCTGTTAATATGTTTGTTACCAATACAGCCTCAGGGTTATTTTAACCTATTATCGAAATCAGAAAATACTATAACCAATAGTTAACTTTATTTAAAGTTTAGAACTTGAATTTGTTATATTATAGATAGGCGATTATTTGGGCGTCACAATTTGAAATGCATGTATATCCTACAGCATGCGCATGATGAATACTTCACAGTACATGTTTTCGTTATTTGACACACATTCAACAAACAGTAATAAAAAGGATAAAAGTTGGGACACCCTGATGTCAGAAACAATTCAGAACACCGTTTAATTCACGACAATGAAACTGTCGCGTTGCTAGAATTGTTCGAAGAATTGATCAAATTATAATCTATACAGAGTTAGGTAAACACATTTCATTCCGATGTATAATTAATTTCATTACAAATATTGCAGTTAATCTTCAAATACTTGAAAATGTACCTGAAACTATGTAGTACCATTGCTGATAATGCAAAAGTTGCATCAAACAGTTTTGGATCAATAAAGAAACCTATATTAAAGTAGATTTAAAGAACCCGCTTTTCTTATTTCAGCGGAGTTCTTTTAAATATGACACGTTCGCAAGCATACGATTGTTGATGGCCAATTCTGCTACCTCAGTCCCAGAGAAATGCAAATAAATTCAAATCCATACGATATGGATCTACCGCGACCACTGTTACCTTTTGTAGTATTTGTATTCAATTTATTCTTTGTACCAAGCTACAGTTAATTGTCTTGTCATGGCAACCGATAAACTTATCGAATGCCATTGTATACCGGAACAAAGTCCACCCAAAACGACATAAAACTGAATTAAGCCTGCTTCTTTTGAAACGCAGAAATCGATGAATCCACGATTTCCTACTAAAAGATATAGCAGAATCGGAAAAACAAGTGTTAGTATGTAAATGTTTGAACAATCTGAATTAAGTTGGCCTCCAGCTAGCGATTGATTAACTTTTATCAAATGGTCTTGAATAATATTTGCCGTGGAATGGTAAAGCGAAAGAATGTTAGAGAATTAACAATGCAATTTGTCAGAGGCTTGCTGAAACAGTAATTATGTAAAATATTTCGACAACCTTAGGTTATTTAACCATTTATGCTGTTTTATAATGGTCCACTCCAGAAATTTCAACACTTATGGATACGCCATCGAACGCACACTTCAGGTTATTGAACTTTGAACTATTTACGCGCCGTCACCTACTGTGACGCAGGATTAAAGATTCAATGCTTCATCTGAAGGACAAATAACCAGGATATTCAAGATGACTCCAACCTTGGATCAAAAGGTAAAAAGGCGATTTTTTACCTCGGTCAACAGTTTTGCATTCCTCTACAGACATTAAAATAATGTCATTTTGTGATAAACACAAAACAAAACAAAAACAGATAGTCTGGCAATGAGTGATATTGCTCTTGAAAAAAGGGAAAAGTCGAAGATACCAAGGGGCATTCAAAATTCAAAACAGACGAATCATGGTCAATATAATACAAGACAACTCTTCAAATCGTAATACACACAAAACAACATATAAAAATAAATGAAAAAATAAAGAAGCATGATCCCCACTAAAGCCCGAGTTCAGGTGATCCGGAATATTATGTAACATCAAGCTCCACAAGCGACAGTCGTCATGTCACCTATCTTTTGAATCCGGGTATAAGTCTTATCCTCTTGTAGTAGTAAACAATAATGTACAATTATTGCACTATTATTAGTTCAATATGGGAATTTATGGGGTAAAAAAACCAATATTAACCGAGGCCGAAGGCCGAGGATGATATCGATTTTGTACTCCATAAATTCTCATATAGAACTAATAATAGTGCAGTAATTGTTTTATTACATTTTGCTAGGAACTTGAACTTTCTTTTAATCAGCTTGGTTACATATATTTTTTTAAGGAAGACACTCATCAACAATCTTATCCAGTACAGGCCATAGTAGACCGAGAAAATGCTGGATGACGTAACAGTACAGAAACGTCACAACAGTGCAACATGATAAATTATCCGGTTCGCAGTGCAATCTAACTTCAAATGGTTAAACACGTGACTGACTGTGGACAAGTGAAAATGTGGAACGAAATAAAACATGTAACAAAAGAAGTACGGGATTTGGTATACAACAAGGGGCACATATTCCTCATCATTTATAAACTGGTATTCCCTCAGAGTCAACCATGTTACTTTGAGTCAGTGGTATTTCTTAATCAGACTAGTGCATGATTAACATTTGTATGTCATATCGGACGACTTTTTAAATACATGTATTAAGATAAAGACTCAAACACGCCATGGACACACTCAACTAATTGCGAACAAGAGACAATGGATATGTAAAATGTTAAGAGTTGGTACGATGATCCATCAGCATTTTAATTGAGCACTAATTGAAGAAAGAAACAGATTCTTTATTACAGCTTAAATGAGTGATAGTGATAACTTTGTTAAAATGTGCTTTTTTCTTCGTGTTTAGATACGAATTGTGATATTCTGGGGCTCCAAATGGACATTCTGAAGCATATTCATCTCTTGACGTTGGAAACAACAATAATATTAGCAGACATAGTTGGTAAGGTTTTGTGGAAAATATGAGAAAAATATAAAGGTTGTAAAAATCGAAAAATCGGCTATGTATTACCTCAGTAACCCGAGTTCCAAACAATTGCCGGAGTTCTTTTTGTATACAAAGATTTAATAAATGATCAAGGATGATGTCTTGTTAAAATCATGTCGATTTTGATTATTTCTTGTACTTAGATTGGATTCCTGATCTTTCATTTAAATGTGGCAGCCGGTTTAAGTGGAGTAGGAGATCCACGGCCACAGAGGCAAGTGGGTACGGTACATCAGTCTACCTTTAGTGAAAAAACACCATTTTCTCGCATACCTGAAATGAAAAAAACAGGCGTCATTTAGCAGACCCACTTCACCTCAGATGATCTACTATGTAGGCCCCCCTCCCGCGGAGACATTCTATAATATACTGTAAATCCGGAAATTTTCGCGGAACTTTATTTTGGTGAATAGATAGGCATGTACTTGTTCGCGATACTATATTTTCACGTTTGTGCATGTCAGTTTAAAAGTTAATATTGTAAGATGCATGCTAATGTCAAGTTTGTATTTTAGCGGGAACTTTATTTTCGCGTGTATGTGTTCTCGCGTAAATACGCGAACAAAAATGATCGCGAATAATATCGGATATACAGCAGTAGATCATCTGTCATCTAGCCCATAGTATACCTCAGTCTCGCTCAAACAATTACTGACCTAGAATTTATATACAATGTATAACTGCGCAAGTGTAAGAGAAAATTGACAAAAGTGAGCCAACCACTTAGAACAAGGGACGTTTTTTCTCTCTAGTAAAAAATGCTGATTAATTATAATGTATCTTCATTTTATCAATTTCCCTGTTTAAGTATCAGTCAAACTATATCCTATGATCACTTATTAAAAAAAGTCAAACTCTAAAATATTGTTTTAATTATGGAGAAAATTAAATATTTTTGAACTAATTTCAAACTCGCTAATCTTCAATGGAACGGTGGAAAGTTCCTCATTACTTTGTACGTTTATTGAGCGCAGGCGCATAAACATAAATAATTAATAGACTTTTTAAGGGATTTGTTGTTTTTTTTTTCAATTTGAAAAAAAACATTCCTTTTCATCTTGATGAAATTGTTTTGAACAAATTAGAACGTCTCATATACATGTATATACAATTTCTTAAACCACGTTCACATCTTCCTGGGATATTTGTCGTAGCAAAGGAACGATTTCCTGTGATGATCTACTATATAGTGGGACATCTAGAGGAGGATCTGCTATATAAAAGATCATCCCGGTAGATGTTTTGCGGCAATAAGAGCCTCCATCGTGAGATCTTCTAGAGGAGAGATCTATCATAAAAACCTGAATAAGACCGGATATAAATAAAATACTCTTCATTTTAAGGCGCAATGCTGTAACAACTATGGTACAGAGATCCTAGATAGCCAAGTCGTAAATGTTTATATATGTACATTTATTTAGTGAATATTAGTTCAAAACGTATTAATAGAAAATGATGTATTTCTTTATTCCTAGTCGGAATACCAAACAATATGGACGTGGGCATTAACAGTTGGCATGGACGACGATTGTTGAATTCCACCTCCGACAACCAAGCGGCTGCTACGGAACCAGAAAAGAGCCTCTGGGATAGAATAGAAGAATTCTACGATGACAAAAACAATTTTGCCATGTACTTGGTGTTACCAATCATTGTTCTGGTTTACGGCGGTTGTTGCATGATTTATTGTATCGCCAAATGTCGACAGTATGTCAAACGCAAAAAAGACAAATCCAAAAATGGTGGACATGACGATGACGACGACGATGATATTGTGACAAATAATAACAATGAGTTCAAGTCTTTATCAGATGACACGGTCAATCCCGAGAGAGCAGTGGTGATGAACCATCGGAGACCACAGTCGAAAACAAGCGTAACGGATGTGAAAGTAGGCATGGATCGAGAAAATACAACGACATCTTTACCATGGCAAGTCCCGGAGGAATCAGATGATGCGCCTGTAAAAAATCATCATACATCAGAAAAACAAAAGCTTGTCACTTCAAACCGCTGGGAAGCTGTAGACGATACCGAAACTCTGTATTTGACAAATAATGAGCCACTTCCTCGGAAGAAACAACCACCTCCACGACCACCTCAACCACATCGTCCATCATCAGAAATGATGAGTCCACCACCGCCTTACGAGGGACACGAACGGCACTCCAAAGAAGAAATATTCATGCTTGAATCCACTGGAAATAGATACAATGACGTAGGACCTGTTAAGGCAGTAAATCGGCCTCCTTATAACCCGAATCCAACAGTCAGATTGATATCTCAGACAACAGGAGGTGACGCACCAAAATCGAAGAATTATTCAATGGCAAGACAAGCGGCCCAATTACTTCGTCTAGACGATCCCAAACCGAGGCCAGGACAGCCTGGCTACAAGAAACCAAAGAGACTTGTTTTTGTGGCGGAATAACAGAGATTACTTTCCTGGTATGATATATATATATTTCATTAAATATCCAGGGGAAATTTGCATTATATTATTCTCTGAACTTGGAGGTAAGATAAGTTTTTACAAATAATCTGTCAACAATTTCCCGGAAAGAGTGTTTAAAATTCTCTCATTTTTCCCAAGCAGTTTGACTTAGTTTGACAAGTTATCCATGTAATGTATTTTTATTCGTTGTCATATCAGAAAAAAATCTAATTTTTGACCGAAACCATGAATTATTTTCTCGAGAGATCACTTCGACATGTAACTATATTTTGATTCTATGATTTAAAGATTCAAAACAACAACATTAGTTATATAGTATTCCAAGAGATATAAAATTGAATTTAAATGTTCATATCTGAATTTGACACTTATCGTGTTTAAAACATCAAAATGTTATGGGAATAACCTTAAAGCTGATATTCCTGAGATCAATGTTTCTGCTGGTAGATTTTAGATAGCTTTCTGTCTTATCCAAAGAACTTGTAGATAATGGAAAAACTCTTTGAACTCTCTTAGTTTTATCTATTTGAAGAATTGAATAGAACGCGATAGCAACAATCGTTTATTTGCATATTGATTTTTAAAGCTGTTTATTGATTATTTCAGCGTTTCCAGTAATTCTTATACTTTGGGCAAATGACACGTCCGTCGAAGTGGAATATTCTAGAAGCACATAAAATATATTTTTGTATAGTCTATATAAAGCAAGTGGGAAGCGGTGAAAATTAGCAGCAATATATTTGTTATTATGTTTTTTCATAATTACAGGCCGGTGGTATTTATTCATTTTTCTGAAGATGTACAGTTTGCTTACTTGAATATGGAAACTAATTCTTTTATAAACACTCATTTGCCGTTCATGCATTGGGAGTTTATTTTGAATTCGACTGACGACAACGTCCCAACAAATGTTTATGAAAAAACACCAACAAAATTTGGTAATCTATCATTCAAAAACAATGGGGTGTATGCAAAACAGTTTTAGCTGACAATAAAATTGTGGGATTCTTTATCGATAAAACATCAATAAGTACTATATCAATTAAGTTCCTTTTCAAACGATAACTTGATTTCAGTATTTTCGTGATATATCTTTGTGATATTGACGTCTATTTGTGATATTAAGATACGTCCATTTAGATTTGATAGCTTGTAATATGTTGTCTCGCTTTACTTTCCCAATAATAGATTTTTTTACTATCAGACAGTCGAAATATATTTTGATATTCAATTGATTGTTGTTTACTGTTTAATATTGTAAATCAGTTCATTTAGAATACTTTCGCTTAATAAATTCTAGTTATATTGCATTGGTATGCAAAAGTACATGTATTCCTAATCAAGAATTTGACTTATCGTACCAGACAATGTATGTCTAAAATACTATTTAACATGGCGTAAGGAACTTGTAGTATTTCATATATTCTATATACATCGACAGGGGATATTTCCTAGGCACCTGATTCCACCTCTGGTGTATCCAGGAGTCCATGTTTGTCCAACTCCTTATTTTGCATTTCTTGTAGAAATTATTGTTCGTTACGTTTACCTTTTCATGTACAGCACCCGTAAATATTTTAGCGATAGTCCAAAATCAAATTGCTTCTTGTTCTCTGGATTTTGTGCTAATTTCTAAGTAGACCAGTAAAATTGTTCCTAAAACAAACTATTCCTACATCTTGTTTATGCATGGCCAATTGCCGGTATAATAATCATTCAGGTTATTAGAGCTATGATATGTGATTATTTTACCGCTGTAAATAGTCAAGACTACGGTACACGATGTATTTTAAAAACAGCACCACTAATTTGGACCAGCATTTATTCTTTTCATTTTCTTTGCGCAAGGCAGATATTGTGTAAATTGGTCCGAGCTTCTTTAAAGCAATAAGATAAGAAAACGCTATTTACATGTACACGTGCACCAGATGATGTATTTATGTCCTGTTGTCTCTATGAAAATAATAATCATACAAATATGAATGAATTAGATTTAAAAAAAAAACCACACACACATTTGGAAAATAAGGTATTTCTATAATGCAAAGTTTGGAGATTATTTTCATCCATATTTAAAACGTGAATGTTGTAAATTGAATGTAGAAAATATGTCATCCTTTTCAAAGACTCTGTGAAAAACGACATTAAGTGCATTGTTCATATGTAAAATATAGAATAATTGTAAGAGTTGTTTCGCTTGAGCCTTTCCGCATACTTATCCTTATTTAGCAAGCATAAAAAGATAAACTTTCCGCAGTTTACGCGAACAATCTTGCTTCTAGCAAAATATAAATCTTCTTGACGGAATGGGTGACAATATCTTTTCGAAATGAAAGTAGTTTTCATGTTGGTATAAGCAGGACTAAGTAGATACAATTTGAACATATATTTTTCATTGATAATAAGACAATAGTGACAAAATGTTAAATGCAGTTTAGATTTGTGTTATAGAAAATCTTTGTAAAATAAAAATGTTTAGTTTTGTGAATCTGTTTTGTTGTTCTGACTTTTAGACATGTAACATTTGTTAACTACTTTCATGCCATGGTATGTCTTACGAGGTATTTCATCGTTCAAGATTGTTCTATTACCCGAATCCTCACTTGATTTTCAGGTCTGAGTTTGATGTACATTTTAGTGTTGCATGCGTTCTGTTACAATTGCACATACTCATATAGACACATACACATGGACTTGGCAAAAAAAAAAAAAAACAAAACAAAAAAACAAACAAAAACAAAGAAAAACAAAAACAAACACACACACAAACAAACAAACAAACAAACAAAAATAACAAAAAACAAATGCAAAAATAAAAACACGTCCATACAAGCACATCCAAACACGCACACACCAAACACTCACTAAACTAACTAAACTGCATACATAACCATATACTAAACACACGTGAAGACACAGTCGCAAACAAGTTGAAATTCGCAAGAAAGGCCTGAGCGTCCCGCTTTTTAAACTTGGTAGTAGTGTTGATTAATGTTCATTTTTTTTAAGATAATTTCATTTGAATGTAAATTTATTGTGTCGTAAAACTGCAACACAACAAATAAAATGTAATGGTTTTTAAATCTAATTATTTGAGATTTATGATCGATGCCCTTTTTATATATTATTCTTACACAGCACCATGTACCCAGATATACATGTTAATAATTCAGTTGTCGTTTCGGAGAGTGGAAAACGTCGAACTTAAAATGTATATATATATTGGAATATGTATGATCGTCTTTGGTCGGAATATCACGAGAGAAAATTATTATCTAGAGAGGCGATTTCGCGTAATGACACGCAAAAAGTAATGTTACGAATACATACGGATTTACAGTTAATGAGTAATAAATTCTATAATTAACTTATCCGAAGTACCTGAACTCACCCCCGGTTTTTGGTGGGGTTCGTGTCACTCCATTTTTGGTTTTTTTCGTCCTGCTGTGTTAATTGCTGTTTGTGTTATTGTCTCTATGTGTTTTGGCCATGGCTTCGTCTGCCTTTGGATTTTTTTTTGCATTTTTGATTGCCCCCATGGTATCTTCGAATCAACTGTCATTTTTTTATATAACATTCGATTCTATTGCAAACTAATATCTCTGTGTCTGTTAATTGTGAATTGATATGATTATTGGCAAAATATTTTCTCATTATAGATTACAGATTCAAATTACTGTAAATTGATCGGTCGACTACATGTATACTATAATTAACAGTTAATTTAAATTTCTGCAAATTGCACTGTCGGATTCATGACCTTTTTCGAAATTAAAGAATTCTACTAAATTAAAATTTAAATTTCTTCTTCTATAGGCCGGGTAGTTATTGGACTTTCTTTACTTACTGTGAAAGGGGTGTTATTCTTCACTAATTTCACCTGAGTTTGTCTGTGGATGTATGTTGGATGGGATCGGCCGGCATGGTATGCGTACTTCTCCTTGACACTTGATCCTACTCTTGTCCTTTGTTTGCCCCAAGTTCTATACTAACTTCTATATTGTCTCATTATTTGATTACTTGGTATCTATCAGTTTATACTTTATCCTAATACTATTTTTTTCTTTATTTTTGTCTGATGCAGGTGTAAGGGAGGCTACTCTGATAAACGTGAAAAACAACATTAATCATCTTCCGTATCTTAAACTAATTTTCAGCGTTATGTGTTTTCGTTGTCGATTAGTAAATGCAGACCAATTTTGCAATCAATGAGTTCGTCATAAAACTAATAATTATCATTTTCAATGAAGGTAAACTGTAAGCCTGAAACCATCAATAATTCATTTCTTGACAAACTGGTAAATCGATCGGTTGATCACTATCAACGTTACTGTGGCAATATTTACTACTTGCAGTGCAGTGTGTTTATGCTTATGTGCTTATATACATACAAACATGCAGACAAACATGCATATATACAGACAGAAAGACAGGGATACATATAGACCGATAGACAAACAGAGAAACAGAAAGGCAGAGATATACATAGAGACATTCAAAATGTATACATACAGACAAATGGACAGACAGACGGACGAACAGACAGAGAGACAGACAGGCAGACAG